>NJDC01004141.1:83698-93726 GCA_002245475.1 Calephelis virginiensis
CCGCCATAACGTCATGACGTGCTCCGGTTTGGAGGGTAAGGTAGCCAGTAAACTTAGTTTTGCTCGAGGCCTAACATCACGGCCTCAGGTTGGCAACGCACCATTACCACCTTTGCTGTCTCTAGGCGGCGTGAATTTCTTTCCATCAGGGAATTCATCTGCTTGTTTGCCTTCCACTATCATAAAAAAATCTTCATTATTCAGCGTTTTTAAGGAAAGAATGAATATGCACGTTCTATCTTGATACACTTTCATCATCCAATCCTTTTCCATTTTCCAAGAGGTGAGTTGACGTTAATGGTAGGTACCAAGCAAATGATAAACATATATAATATATATATTTACAAAACAATTGAATCTAGCCCCAAATTATGCTAATGTTAGCTTGTGTTATAGGTGTTTGCTTACGATATAAATAGGTACCTACTTAATAGATACTGGAATAAATGTTATAATCACCTATATCCACAAATAAGGACATCTAGATGTTCCTGATGTCGGGAATTGAACCCGAGTTTCGCGGTTGGTCGGTGGCTTTAAGCGTAAACACTGACCTCTCGACCAACGAGGCAGTCCTAATTAGGTCCTTAACAGCATTAATATTGAAAATATGTTACAGAATTCTGAATAAGGAAATACAGAAATGGCGACAGGAATTGCTACAAGTATTTGTACCGGATGTAAGGGAGAACTCACCGATCGACAAGGAGTTAGAGTCCAAAAATCTTTCTTCTTTCATGCCACCGAGTCCACCGCAACCTGCTGACCCTGAACGGTCTATAATAGACCAACTGGTAAGAAATTTTATGTACTAGTATGTATGTATTATTTTTATTTTATCAAAATTCAGATTGAATGTCATTCAATAAATCTATAATTATGTAGAACCTTTAGATTTGCTAGATACCTTTGATTAAACGCTATAGAGAAGTACTTAGTATTAAATACATTACTTAGTATTAAAATTTTAAGTAGTTATAAGAACCACTGTCGTAATCCAAAGTTTGCGCGTACCTACCCAACAAGCAATAGTAACCGGACTAATGTTTTGAGTCAATTAAAATATATGTGCAAGCGATGTACCTACTTTGGCCTGAATGTGAACAACTTAGTATCGTGGTAATACTCACTATAGACATTATTGTTACAGATGAAATCCGCTGAAATAATAAAGCAAATAAAAGAGGGCAATGCTAATAGGTCATTCGAAGAAGCGCTATCGTCATCTGACTTGTCGCTGGTGATGGCAGCGTGTCGCGCGGCGGACCCCGGACAGATATTCGCAGAGCCCTGCCGCCTGCAGCAGGCCGTGTTGCTGTCGCTGTTGCAGCAGCTCGCCACAGACATGGTTCACGATACGCAACTCAAATGCAGGTCAGTAAAGTATCTAACAAATAAGTTATAAAAAAAACGTAACAAAACTTTGTCAAGGCTAAACCATTTAAACGAATTTGATGAAACTTTTGCTCTGATAATTTAGTTCCCTAGAAAGTGCTCTGATAATATAGTTGACTAGGACAAAGACGGTGTTTTTTATTGGAAAATGCAGATCTACAAGTACTCGACAATAGCTTGCCATGACCCCTAACTAGATTGAGATGTTTTTACATTGTAAACTAACAACTAAACATCTGGGGGGTTACCATAAGCTCTTAAAACAGTAATATTTCAATAATAATCAACGGAGAAAGACAACTTTATGACGTACACCATAAAGTTGCATATAAAGGCGGACTTTTAGAAAGATGGTAATAATACTGCTATAAGCGTTCATGGTAGGGCGGCTGTTATCTGCAGAAAGTTGTTTGTTATCTGTTTGGTAGTCAAAATCAGAACGATACTTTTATTCCGTAAAACGTTATTTGGCTTGCAGTTTCTGAAGTGTAAGCAATAATAACATTTTCACAATATATGTATACAATATATCACAATAAATATTATTTTGTTAATATATAAATTTCTCAATCAGAAACAGTAAGCGTCACACTAGCGACGCTGTTTACTGAACAATTTTTTTTACATACGTATATATCTTCACACCAAGTCCTTTACGTGGCATGCAGAGAGTATCGAGTGACAGCCCTCACGATCCTGTCATTTTTTTTAAATGACTAATATGTAGCTAACCGCGAGGTTTTGACAACTTCACTGAACAGATAAGTTGGTCGCATTGTACACGAGAAAATTTGTATGTCAATTTGAAATTTTAACACAATCTAATCGCGATATGTATGCATAGTATGCTAACATCGAAAGTGTTATTGACCTAAGTGCTAATTATATGTCTCTGTTAGCAACTCAAAATGGAAAAGTGTACATCAAATGACGTCATTTGTGTTTGCTATCTCTATTGTGTTTCTGTTGGACACTGGAGATAGCAAATATAAAACACGTCATTGGACAGCTATTTGATGTACACTTTTCCATTTTAGTTGGCAATTGAGATACATAATCAGCCCCCTGTATTGACAAATTTTGCCAAAAAATTTGGAGATGGAAATGTTATACCTAATTCAATGCTCAAAAACAATGTCTCATTTGCAGATATTTAGAGGATGCTATAATAAATCTCAAGCCAAGTGACCCAGCGACGCGGGCGCACCTGCCGCTTGTCGTCCGAGAAGTTCGCACACATCTCACCAAATTCCTCAACTCGTATCCCAGTCATGTCGCTTCTCGTAGAATCACGTTAATCATAATGGCTGCGGATAACTTAATTAAATAACAAGGACATTACGTGGCTTCTAATATTTATCTATTGTTTTTCTATTTACTATATTATGTATCTACTATTAGGTACTGATATGACCTATCTTTTGTATGTTTTGAAATAAAAATTGTGTTTGATTTATTTTTTTTGTACTTTTCCCTGGGTATAAACAATCTATCATAATATTAATAATCACAGATTCGCTCTGTCTGTTTGATGGTCCATCTATTACAAATAACGTAGAACGTTGAAAGGGTTGTCTAGATACTCGTACGTCTGTTGGTTTAATACTCAATGGTACAATAAGATCAGACTAAAAATTAGTTCTCACGATACTTAAATGTGGCTGAACGATCTAAGAATTACTGCTTTATCTTACAGAAAAGATTTGAATGACTGCCATTACTGTCAAGTGTCAATGCATGTCAAATGTCAATGTCACAAAAAAGTCAAATGTCAATAACCTCACTTTCAATGTCAAATGTTGCGAACGAAAATACACAGCTTTTTTATAAATTAAATAGGTACCGCTTGTAATTAATTTGTGTAGAGATGAGATTACTGTATAAATGAAAGTGAAATTGATTGCTTGGGGAGAAACATAAAATACGGATTGGAAGAAGTAAAATTAACATTGAAGATGTCGTTTCAATGCACTACCTTTTTACTTTTACTAACTCCCAATATTCTGTTATGTGCATCAGCGGCTGTACATAGCCATAGTGTAGACAACACGGAGCGCGAGTCCGACGGGGCGTACCGGCCAAGAGATTATGAACACTATGCCGACACCGGTCATAATGTTGAGTTTGATCACGAAGCGATTTTAGGTACGTTCTACCTATAGCTGTTTAGTTTACATTACGCTGCTCAGGCGCACCATTTCGCAATTGTTAGTTGCTTAGTCGTTGATAACGAATGCGATAGCAATGTCCATGAAACTAACTTTGCTTTTCCTCATACCTGCTGTATTAGTGGTAACATACTACTTCTCCATAGGTAGCGTGAAGGAAGCGGAGGAGTATGATAAGCTTAGCCCCGAAGAATCGCAGCAGAGGCTGTCTCTATTACTACCCAAGATGGATATTAATAAAGACAACTTCATTGACCGAAGTGAACTAAAAAAGTGGATACTTAATTCGTTTATGTAAGTTGTTATTTATTAAAGTACTAATTAGTAGGTAGTAGTATTAATAGATTATGAAGAAAAATTAGGCTTGCTAAGTGTATTTAATATTTGTAATATTTTTAGACCTTTAAATATACAAAATATATGAATCAGTTAACTGTCCTAACAAAATATGCAATTAATCTGATAATTAAATAAATAATTGTGTATTTTTTAATCTAATAATGTAGACTCAAATTCATAAATGTTACCATTTTTATAATTAATGTGTTATTAAAAGATTTACATAGTTCGTTTTTGCCATTTTCTATAAAGATGACTAAGAAATTTAATTAATTTGCTTCCTTAAATAATAGAACCAGACCCAAACAAATAAAAGTCCATGCAATCACTACATTTGTTTTACATACATTTACAAAAAATGTAACATTTAATACACCTCACAAACAAGCTTATTTAAAACATTAACAACTATATTTTCATATATACATGTCACTGTATTGATAAAAGGCTGAAATCAGTGTATTGACCCAATAGGGTTCTATCTTACTTGGCAATTCTAAATAAACAAGTTTATAAGTCTTGTTATAAAACACAATTAAAAATGTTGCCTTAATAAACAAAATTAATTTTTTCTTAGAAATATAATTTATGACTCACTTATTGGAACTAGGTATTGATACTGTAACAAATGTTGCTATGATTTATTAACAATGTTTTACAGCAAACATTACACAAAGTTATTGAATTACTTCAATCTACTGATCATTCTAGTTGCTTGGTCGCCTCTGTGGCCTAGCGGTTCAGTTGTTGGACTTGACTGCATGAGGTCCCGGGTTCGTATGCCGAGTTGGGCAATGAAAAGAAAATTGGGTTATTCCAATTTTTCTAATAAAAAATGTTGCTCGGGATTGGATATGTGCCCGGTTGGCGATAGGCTTGTCACCTATCACATTCTGGGACTTAGTGTCTTCGGCTATGGGTGGGTGCCCTGGTTGTGCCTCTACCTACCTTTTTGGGGATATGGGCGTGAAGATACTACATTCTAGCTTCTTTTGATCATAATAAAAACTATGATCTCTGCAGGGGCAAAGCTACAAGCAATAACTAGTTATAAGTTTAAAATAGCCAAATAGTCGTACATTAACATAATAATTTGAATAAGCTTTACATGGGTATTCATTCCCTGACTTATTCATTGAAGATTCCTTTCATGTTAACTTAGCTTTAAAATACAGCGGTGGGTGACTTCATTACCATATAAATGCCTCTTATATTCTCTGTTAAGACTTAAGTGTAGACCTTTTTTTGTACTTTGACATTTAGTAAATTTAGACATTAATAGTTTTTAATTCTGTTCTTAGATCAAAGAAAATGTTTTAATAAAAATAATTTGCCGGGATTGGATTATGTCCATGGTATGTTTATTTATGTATAATTAAATTTCAGAAAGCTCTCCAGGGAAGAGGCAGAGGAGCGCATGTCAGAAGCAGATAATAACAGAGATGGATCTGTCACATGGGCTGAGTATCTCCAGGATGCATTTGGAGTTGATGCTGAAGAAGAAATTGGACCTGAGGATATGGGAGACACTGGAATGGTAATATGCATAGACAAACATGTTTTCAGCAATCACTTTTTAACCATTTTTAGAGTTGTGGTAGGAGCAAATGAGTTAACTATAATCACTCTCATTTTGTGATAAGTACATTGTGCAATATGTTTTGTGTGTCATATTTTTGCCCATACCTTGAAACACTGCAAAAAAAAGCAAAAAAGAATTTTTTTTGTCTTCTGACAAACTATATTTAATCATCTTTTGCTTGAGATAAGATGTATCGCAAGCAGGTGAGGTCAGCTTTTGAGCCCTTATATTTTGACACCATTAGGTTATCTTACTAGATGTTAATATAAAATGTTTTACACAGCTTGTTCAAGAGGAGAAGGCAATGTGGCATGCTGCTGACACGAATGGTGATGGCAAATTAGATTTTTCAGAGTTTGAGGTAAGTTTCTTTTTAATGTGACTTTATTTATTTTGTATTAGGCACAGTTAGGGTTGCCAACATTTTCTCCGTAAAAAAAGTATCTTTAGGTCTGAGAATAAAAATGAACATTCATTACTTTATAATTATATGTTAATTTATAAATACATATTTATCACTGATTCTTGCAGAACTGATTAGTTTTATATAAATTTTAAAAACCTCATAGGCCTCACCACAAGTGTAACTATAATTTTGTGTATGTATAATATAGCTGGCAGCCCTATCCATAGTATCAACTCCTAACCATAGCTAAACTTAACTGAAATTATCTGTTGTAACAGAAAGAACGCTCAAAAGACAACCGAAATAACTAGTTTTATGTCAATAATCGACAATCCTGAACTGAAGGAGTAAAAAAACTCAAAATGCCTTTTAAAATTAGTCTGTGCTTATTCCAACATTTCTTTATGGAAGCTAGAGTTAGATATGTCAGAAGAAGAAGACGAAAGTATGATAAAAGTGATTGAGATGAGTGCTTCGGAAAGATCTGTGGTGTTATACTGGAAGATAACTTTCATAGTTATGAAAGTTATCGTCCAGCATAACACCACAGATCAGATCAGCAAGATCAGAGAGAAAGTTTTCTTTTAAAAATTAAAAAGTACATGCTTTGTTGGGTCAGTAATATAAAAAGAATGACAGAAGACGGATTGAGAAAGTAAATATGTATACAATTTTAAGTTGGAGGAATGTAGGTATCAGGGACACCTAAGTTGACATTACACAACCACATCACATCACATATAATATTTGATATCTGAGGGTGGTGTAAAGAATCTTCGAAAGTGATGTTTCTATAAGTTTCTAAGCGTTATACATGTGAAGGAAGTAAGGCAGGTATAAATTAGGCTCCATTTTCTCTGCCTAACCCCAAAAGGGACTTTCCGGAAGATTTGTGTATGTGTACTCTTCAAAAATACTTAATGCTGTTGACCGTTAAATGAGTATCTTTTGTATTCTAATGTTGCCTGCATTGGAGCTTCATTAGTTAATTTACATACATACATATATTCACGCCAAGTCCCTTACGGGGTAGGCAGAGAGTATCGAGTGCCAGACCTCACGATCCTGACAAACCTGTCTTGCTTCCTTCACATGTGTGGTGTAACGCTCGCTGACCGCATTCGTAACAGTGAGATCCGAGAAAGAGTGGGATTGAAAGAATTTCGGTTCGGTCATGTGGAAGGAATGACAGATGAAAGATTGACAAAGCAGATATGCAATGCGAATATGGATGGATGTAGGTACCCGGGGAGACCAAGGCTGACATTTCACGATCAGATCAGGGTGGTGTCAAGAGTCTCCGAAACCGGCATGTTTGTATGAAAAGTGTTATGAATGTGAAGGAAGCAAGTTAATTTATTTTATAAAAATTTAACTTTTAATCAGCCTGGGCTTTATTTCATTAAATTTTAACTATTGATGAGGCTGGGCTTCAGTTCCTGACAAAGATAGGCATTTGTGTGATGAATATTAGTATCTGAATTTCTATTTAGTAAGTATTTATCAAATTTAATTTCTACATATGTATTAATAATAAATATCTTTCTATCTATAACTACCGTTAATTTGCAGATATTTTAGTCGCCTCTGTGGTCCAGCGGTCCAGCGTCGGTCTTGACTTCTTGAGATCCAGGGTTCGATCCCGGGTCGGGCAACATAAGAAAAATAGAAAATGTGTATTTTCAATTTCCTAATAAAAGTAACACTGTCCGGGATCGGATATGTGTCCGACTGGCACTAAGCTTGCCACCTATCACATTGTGCCTATGTCTTAGGGGTTATGAGCTAGAAGACATTTTTATTTATATTAAAATGTAATGTTGGTATGTCAGGTATTTACGAACCCCGAGGAGCATGCGGTGATGCAGCCATTCCTAGTGAATCAAACGCTGAGGGAGAAGGACAGAAACGGGGACGGATTGCTGGACTTCAACGAGTACATCGGCGACAGAGGTGTGTATACTCTAACAGCGTAGGACTACAACTTAGTATTTTTTTTATAGTATAGGAAAAATGACAAGGAAATGGATGGATGGACATGAATTCCTGATTAAGAATCACTCGTCTCTTATAGAAGGTACAGATTAGTGCATTGTAACCTAACCTACCCTGAAAAGTGGAACACGACAAGACGACCTCGAAAGCACCAAGTGAATTTATAGATATGTAGGCAAAGGCAAATACCTAGTATAAAACAAAGTCGCTTTCCGCTATTTGTCCCTATGTATGCTTAGATCTTAAAAACTACGCAACAGATTATGATGCGGTTTTTTTAATAGATACGTGCAAAGCTGGGTTAGACTGGTACGTATCTACGACTACCTCGTTAGAGGAGGTAAGCGTGCACATGTATCTCCACAGACAAACCGTGAGGGTCGGATTCAATTCTTAACGGAGGCAGGAATTTATGTAATGAACATTTAGATGCGTGCTTTTCTGGGTTTGAATGTTTCTTAAATTTATTACATACATACATATCTTTACTCCAAGTCCCTTATACACCACCCTCGCATAATATCCGAGTGAAATGATCGTGGAATGTCAACCTTGGTCTCCCCGGGTACCTACATCCATCCACACTCGCATTGTAGATCTGCTTTGGCAATCTTTCATCTGTCATTCTTTCCACATGTCTGAACCAGCGGAGCACGTCCTTTCGCATTTTCTAACACTTTCTTTCAATCTTAAAATCGACGAATAATGTATTTAAATATTTCAAACTATTGCTGTACAAAACAATTTTATGTGTACGCGATAATCTGTAATTTTGTAGAACTTTAATCATAAAATAAAAAGAGCCGTTAAAACCTATACGTAATAGGAAATAACCATCTCGCTTACGTCAGCTTATAAACAAAAACCCCGCATCTAAATTGATCCATTCGTTTAGGAGTTACAAATGCCGCAAACAGAAACACACACAGACATGACAAACTTATAACAAAAAATCTAATTTATGTTATTGCTTTTGGCATCGTGGTACTGGTGATCTGTGACTTATACTGAATTATTTCACTGCTACAGTCATTCATACAAGGTGCTACAGTACTATTCAACAGATCGGTAACACTGCCTACCGCCATAGTGTCAGTGCTCGCTTTTGTCGTGCTCTGTGATAGAGAGTAGGGTAGACGGTGACCTTGTACACGTGGTCTAATATCATGCCTATAAGATAGAGTCAAACCAGTAATATCGATGGTGCTTATAGGCCAGCCTTTCCCAAAGTGGGCGATAACGCCCCCTTGTGGGCGCTGGAAGCCTAGAGGGGGGCGGTATAAATCTTGAAAAAAATGTTATTGAGGTTATTGACAAGAAAAAAACGAGGGGGTGGGGGCGCTACAAAACAACTAATTTTCAAAGTGGGCGTTACATGAAATAAGTTTGGGAACCTCTGTTATAGGCGATGGTTGTTTTACCATCAGGAGAGCCGCCTGCTAATACACTATCTCATAACATAAAAACGATTCACGGTTCCCATAAAACGGAGGTTTTGATTTACAAGACTCGTGTTTGTAAATATGGCTGTCGCCGTTATCAGTGCACGGTTGATGGAACTTGCTATATTTGTGGTGCACTTTCTGACATACTACTAGCGGTTTTACGCGGCGTCGCTGGCATAGTTTTTTTTTTTCATTATGGCATGCTGGCATAGTTTGAAATTATTTTGCTTCATGTCAGGGAGCGTTCAAGTATTATGTAACACTTTGGTTGGCGGGTGGGTCGCGTAAAACGTTACGATTCGTTACAAGGGCAGGTTACAATGTTACGTAACGTGTTGTAAGAAAGACCCCCTTTCTTACAACACGTACGTAACGTGTTTTTTATTTTAATAAAAAAATAGTTTATTTATTTAGTAAATATAAATAAATATTAATTTTAGTTTAGTATTATTACCACAAAAGCCCATTGAAAGTATACCAAGGATAAACACTATAAACTTTTTGAGACTTTAGGGTAAAAATGGTCACTTGAGTGTAACGTAACGTTTAGAGAGGGGTAGGGGGTACAGAAAAACGTTACGGTGCGTTACAAGAGCAGGAGGGGGGCCAAAAATCTTCAAATATTGCGTTACGTAATACTTGAACGCTCCCTTACTTACCTGAAAACTGTTTGACTTTTTTTATTTTAATTTTTGGCA
>NJDC01004141.1:111860-123643 GCA_002245475.1 Calephelis virginiensis
TGTGTGTGTGTGTGTGTGTGTGTACCTGCGGGTATCACTTGCAGCAGGAGGAGGCGCGCGGCGCGTCGGCCTCCACGAGGCGGCGCGCCCCGCCCGCGGGGCCGCTCTCGCTCTTTGGTAACTTATTCGCTGGAAACGACATACAGGACCCTTATTACTACTGCACGAAAACTTCATCCCATCGCGTTACAGATGCTTTGACAGCTTATTGGCTGATACGGCATCCTAACTTTTATAGAAAATTAAATACAATCAAGAAAGCTTTGTGCTTGTTTTGATTCTATCCCATACAATAATATTAATTAACTGTTAAAAATAAAAATTTTTGATGCACAAAAAATTTGCAATCCAGACTTTTGTGATCAGTGAACTACAATTCCGATTTTTGAACTGAATTCTGATTTTTGATGGTGATTTGGATGCAAAATTTCAAAGAACAGATGTGAATACTGGGCGGTAAAGTCGCTTATGCAAGAGCTTGAATATCCTGATTCGGATTGAGAAAGCATTATCTCCATGTATGGTGTCCCTATGGGTTCCATAGATGGAAATATTGCTTTGTCCTACGCCTGTGGGCTACGCGGCGTATATTTGTTACCATTAAGAACTCTTTCTTTCACTCGCGACTTTATCAGTGTGGAACATATCCCATATAGTAATATTAAAATTCTTTTTGTCTAAAGACATGAAAGTATTGAAGAAAGGGAATAGTCAGGACACATTCTTATAATATTACATGTATAAACATTTCTACCAATTTTAAAGTACACAATTTTGACTTTGTTAAATTAAATGGAGTTGAAGTATAGAAAATGTAGTTAAATTTCAACCAAAGGGCGACCATGGCGATTATTGATAAAGCCGATTCCAAACTCACCGATAGCTAGAAAAATATCGTTAACGTTCATTGCTGTCTTGGCGCTGGTCTCCATGAAGAGCAAACCGTTCTCGTCGGCGTACGCCTGCGCCTCGTCGAACTCAACCATGCGCTTGCCGGCCAGATCGCTCTTGTTGCCTGCGAGAGCGATCACGATCGACGGCGACGCTTGCCTCTGCAGTTCCTTCACCCAGTTCTTGGCTCTTCCGAATGTGTCCTGAAACAATTATCAAATAATGTAAGTAATGGGTCCAACAACAATTGCACCATATTGCACATGTCAGGTATTTGGTCTATTTGCAACGAAGTCAAAAGACCGAGTATTTTTGTGAGCTGCGAATTTATGGAAGGGTCGTCTCCAGTTTAGCTTTAAGACTAAATGATATTGTGAAACCATTTCAGTAGGTATCTAAAGATTGCAATCAGATACGCAGTGGTTTCGTAACGCCTGAAGACAGAAGGGGAGGGAATTACGACACATGAAGGGGTTGAGGGTTTTTCTAAACTTTGTAGCAAATGCGTAGTTTAAGTGAAAGAATCTAATCGCACACTTCTCCCAATATTATCACTACACTGATTTGTTTGTGATGTCCTAATTTAAGTTTACCTGAACTGATTTCGTGAATTCTTTTATAAAAAATGAGGTATCGAGTGATTAGATCTCTGACAAAAGTCTTCCACCTAAAGATATTTGCAACAATAATTTAAGTGCAGTAATAAAAACAACTTTTATTCAAATAAGTCAGAGTGTCATAATACACAGAAATTTAATATTTTTTTCGAATTCCATGGGATCCCATTTTTAGATCCAAACTTTGTAGCAATGGGATTACAACAAAAGTTGCCGTACTTTTAAAAATGAAAGCCAAATTATTATTTTTTTATTTTTAAATACGCTTCAGCAATGACCGAGAAATCGATTAACGTATACAAAAAGTATTTAACCTCCTCCTTTCCTAAATCAGTAAAAAAAAAAATACTGACAACACATGCCGTTATAGTTAGAAGTCCTAAAAACCAACATTGGAATTTTCTGATAGATTTCATTTAGAGATAAAATGTCTTTACCTTATAATGGCTAATTAACCTGAAAAGAGACCAAGTCCTTGGCTTAAAAGGTTAAACCGATATATCAAAACTGGTGTTATCTTATTAATTAAATTACAAACAATTGTTCGCAGCTTTACTCGCAAGAAATTATTTTCATAAAAAAACATTTTCTTTTTAATATACAACTTAGATAGGATTTAGATAATAAGCATGATTTAAATTACTTATCTTTAAATATACAAAACAAAATCGGGTACGTTACAAAACGTAACTGGACTGATATAAATGATATTTGGTTTTTCCGATTTGTATGAGCACCGAATATTATAACTCTTGAAAGATTTAGACTTGAAAAAATACGATACGAGGGAGGTGGCACTAAGTTGGCCACATAGACTATGCATGTTACAATATGTATTCATAACAATAATATAATAACCATTACAAATAAATAAATATCCCTGGACAAGTTACACGAATTGAATCTAACCCCAAAATAAACAAATTATATGCTTGTGTTAAGGGTGATAATCAACGATACTAATACATAGATTTTTTTTATGATTACTAATACATAGAATATTTCTAAAATTTCTATTAGAAATACTTAAATAGATACCAGAATAAATGTAATAAACACCCAGACCCGGAAATGCAGACATCTAAATGTTCATCACAAAAATGCCTGCCCCCGTCGGGAATCGAACCAGACCCTCGCGGTTGGTCGGTGTAGTTAGGCGTGTACGCTAGCCACTCGACCAACGAGGCGTTCGTTTCAATAAATGTGTTTCAATATATACATATAAAAAAGTGACTCTTCATTTCTCTTGGTCATTGCATTACGCCTGAACCAATTCGGACCAATTTTGCTAATTATTTTTTGTTGTGTTAGTTATTGTCAGGAGAAGGAGAAAAACCGGATAAATACATACATCATATCTTCATGCCAAGTCCCTAACAGGGTACTAACAGAACTGTATGGCTTCCTTCACACCGGGTAATAGTAAAAACAACACTTGATTTTTTCCAATACCAACCGTCAGTTATTGTAAAGCAATATGAAGTTGGCAGGGTCGGCTAAATAATTAAATTCTTATTGATAAAAAATCGTATGTGCCGATTGAATTATCTCGTTTATAAGTTTATCGCCTTCAGACAGACAAACTTGGCGGGGTCCTTTTTGTTATTATACATGCATTTAGATTATTTGTATATCAATGTGGGGCTTTGCCCTATCGCGTCTATTGCTCCAGTAATTGTAAAGTGATAATGTTATCTCTGCCGGTCTATCTCAACGTCTGGCGGACAATTTTCATATTAGGTTTGTTAGGTACAATATGACGTCTATTTTATATATCTTATTATTTTCATAGCAAGAACAGAAAAATGTAACAAATAAGTTATAAACTAATATCATTTTTTCATTAACTGCAATCTCTTAAAAATGTCCTCCCTATTAAACAAAAATATCCCTAGTTCAAACTCTCATTATGCCTATTCTTGATTATTATTATTATTATTATTTGAACATCATTAACTAAAGAGTGTATCGCTCATTTTCCCGTTTTGAAAAATAATGATATACCCAAAGTAATTATAATTTCGGGTGTACTGTGGTAATGTAATGTGGGTTGTCATTATCTTAATTGATGTATCTTTCAAACGAGTGAATGAGACTTGCAATGTCGAGCCATTTGAGTAACAAATGAGTAATAATGAATTAATATTATTTTTATTATCGCGTCTGTGGTCTAGCGGTCCAAGTGTTGGACTTGACTTCATGAGGTCCCGACCCGCGATTCGAACCCGGAATCGCGGTCGGGCAGCAAAAAGAAAATATGGTATGAGTACTATTTTCAATTTTCTAAAAAAAATTTTACTCGGGATTGTATATGTGCCCGGTTGGCGATAGGCTTGCCACCTATCACGTTGTGGGACTTATCACGTCGTGGGTGCCCTGATTGTGCCTCTGCCTACCGCTTCGGGGATATGGGCGTGAAGATACTTAGCAATGAATTTACAGTCATTAACTTCCTAAATTAAATGAATGCTATAAATGTACAGGTAATTGACTTTGATCTAGTCAGCACGTGATCTGTGTCGTCGGCGAATATTTAATTAAACCTTGCCTGTTTTAATTTATGTACAGTTAGTTGATCCTGCAAAGTATGTATACCACCCGTTGCGTGTCATTCATATTTCTTTTAAATTTTTTGTGATGTTTTCGAAATTTGTATTGCGTTTTTGCTAATCCAACAAATAACACAGCATTAAAACCGGTACAGCCGTTTTAAGGTAACATTTTGTCTGTAATCATATTTTAGTCGTGCCTTACATTCCAAGTTGTTCAAACTTCTATTAAAGAAGACCAAAGACACGTAAACTGTTTTTTTTTTGTTAGAGGTCAGCTAAAAAGCATACGGCTCTCCTTATGGTAAGAGACAACCGTGTCTTATAGACACCATAGATGTTACAGGTGCGTCCTGACACCGGGATGGAAGGCATTTTGTGCTAGTCTACCGGCTATGTGGACATTGGAATATGACAGAGTGAAATATAACAGAGTCATAGGAGCAGAAATAGATAAAGCAGTGGATCCCTATCTGGGTCTTATTAGTAATTACCAATATTTACCAAAGGCAGACGGTCTATTTTACTCAGCGGACCTGGACCAACACGGGGATAAATTATGACTTCGTAAAGAAAAAATAGCTGATGCTTCAAGAAATATCAGTACCCTACACTGTAACCCGTGACACAATAATGTAATAATGTAAGCAAAGTCATAAAGGCATTGTTGTGTTTTTATAAGGGTTTTTTTAGAGATAAAAGGGATGGAAGGTACACCGCGGATGTAGAGAGGAGAGTGAGTGCAGGGATTAGTGTGAATGGAGCATTGGACAAGCTATTTATTCCAAAGCGAGGTTTTGAGTCAAAAAGCCAGACTCGCTTTGCATAATTCTGTGCTTATCCCAACGTTATTGTATGGAAGCGGGATTTGGGTATGTCAGAAAAAGCATGAAAGTATGATAAATGCGGTCGAAATGAGAGCGCTACGGAAAACCTGTAGTGTAAAATACGATAAAGAGTGGGATTGAAAGAAAGTGTTGGTGTTAAAATGAGAAAGGACATTCTCCGCTGGTTCGGTCACGTGGAAAGAATGACAGATGAAAGATTGACAAAGCAAACATACAGTGCGAATGTGGATGAACGTAGGTGCCCGGGGAGACCAAGGTTGACATTTCATGATCATATCACTCGGTTATTATTCGAGGGTGGTGTCAAGAGTCTCCGAAACCGGCGTGTTTGTATGAAAAAAAGGGTAATGAACGTGAAGGAAGCCAGACAGGTTTGTCAGGATCGTGAGGTCTGGCACTCGATACTGTCTGCCTACCCCGTAAGGGACTTGGCGTGAAGATATGTATGTATGTTTGTTTTAGAGATTTTAGAATTAGAAGTATGTCTCGTCAAACACTAACGTTACCAACAGAAGTGTTATTTTAATCACTTTCTTTTTTGTTTCTATTTGCTGATGCAACATATTTGACAATAATAGAACTGTACTAATAACGAACACTCCTCTTTCCTGCCCAGTAGCATTGTGTATTACGTGTAGACTGTAGGTGTAATCGATCGGTTACGCGGCGCGTCTATTTATTTTACAATCTCTGACCTTCGCCCTTGAACCGCTGCGAAGTCCTATGTGTGTCGGTAATACGATTGCCAACATACGCACAACACCGGGGGCGGTAGCCAAATATACATTACAATAAATCTGTAACTCATAAGCAATATACATTATACATGACATGGAAAATATATTAGCATAAACCATAAACAATAAACGAGTGAAAGAGAAATTTTTAACATTTTCCTAAAGCCAAGAAATTGACTATAGAGACGAAAGTTGCTAATGTAAAGGTGTCTTATGAACCTGAGACTGAGGTGTTAGGTCTCGTGCGTATGAGTTTACACGCAAATCTACCCTCCAACCCGGAATGAGACATTTCGAACACTACAGTAATAAACAAATGTACGACTGAATGATAAATAATAATTTACCATTCAGTCGTATAATATCAATTCAAAGATGTAAGTAGCTTTGTTCGGAAATCATGATAAAACCCAAACAACATCGCTACGGTAAATGAGAAACGTTACACAAAATACGACGGCAACATCCGTTGGCGCATCAGCAGGAAATTAACTTTGGCGGAAGAGCAATTCCTCTAGCTGACTAAGAAGTCAGCCAACAATATATCAGGCTGACCAGTAACCAATTACTGACCGCGTTTTTTATAGTTAAAGAGTTACTGTTGTGTTTCAAACTAAGATTATGATGTATATTTGCATAATTTTGTGCTTATCGCAACGTTTTTGTATGGATGCGATAGTTGGGTATGTCAGAAAAGGTATGAGAGTTTGTTAAATAATGTGGTGGAAATGAGAGCGCTACGAAACTTCTGTGGCGATACGCTCGCTGACCGCAATCGTTACAGTGAGATCCTAGAAAAAGCGGGATTGAATAAAATAGTGTTGATGTTAAAATGAGAGAGGACATGCTCTGCTGGTTTGGACATGTAGGAAGAATGATAGATGAAAGATTGACAAAGCAGATATTAAATGCGAATGTGGATGGATGCAGATACCCGGGAAGACCTAGGTTGACATTCCACGATTAAATCGCTCAAGTGTTATCCGAAGGTGGTATCAAGAGTCTCCGAAACCGGCGTGTTTACATGAAAAGGGTAATGAATGTGGAGGAAGCCAGGACCGTGAAGTTTAGCACTCGATATTCTGCCTACCCCGTAAGGGTATAATCAATAATCATACGTGAACCATTTGACATTTTTGCTAGATTCTGGAACATCGGACCACATCATTAACAGAGAAGATTTATTCACTTCTCATACTAATTTAACCCCTAAACGGTAAATTTATTTAAGCTACAAAAAAGGGATCTCTACAGGTTATTTGTAGCAAGGGAATTAATTACAAGAGTATTGAAGGACGTTCTACTCTGCCGAAAAGTACCCTACAACCTAATGTCTCACGGATGCAATGAGCTGGATATACTGCCATCTTCGGTTAGCAGGGAGCCGAAATATTTAAGGATAGAGAAGTAGTCATGCAAGGCAGGTCAGTTAATAATTTAATTACTGTAGATTTTATGGCATCAGTAAACGTGGATTATCCTGTTTCCCAAGTTTGCACTAATAAGAAAAATAACTATAAATTATGACATGAACGCTTAGGACATATAAGTAAAAGTAAATATATAGAAATGAAGAGGCATAAAATGGTGGATGAATTGAACCTAATTGATAATATAGTATCTAATGATCTATGTGATAAATGCAGAAACGGCAGAGCTGGATGCCGTTGACGAAGCCATTGCCTGTAATTCCCTTACAAGAAATACATTCTAAAATGGCCATAGAATAGTAACTATTACCTAGTTGAAATAATTTAATTCTTTGGTTTTACGTTTTAATTATGTAATATGTAATACATTTTATTAATTAAGTTAATTAAAATGGGCTGATAAGGTTCTAATAAGGTGACCGTGACTTGTAGCGCTCTTTGTGGGAGGCCTATGTCCAGCAGTGGACGTCCTCCGGCTGATTATGATGATGATGATAAGGTTCTTCTGGGTTAACCTAATCGTCAACAATGAATGTTGGGCAATAATGTATTTCCCGCAAATAAATTAAATAAATCAACACGCCCTCTCAAAAATTAATTGACATTGTCAATTAATTTTTGAGAGGGCGTGTTGATTTATTTAATGTGGTTTACAAAAATTAATACAGCAATATTAAGTTATTAAGCGACATCTACCGTTCTCTTTCATTTCTCGCTGTCATAGGAATCGGTCGTATAGTCTTCCTCGTAAAATATATTATAATTTGACTAATCTCGATACATATTATTGAAAGACAGAAGTGTTATCGACCTTTTAACCATAATCCCCAATAATAACCCTATGGATCCGCACACAACTTTCCGCTAACACGCCTAACTACACCGACTAACTCCGGCTCGGGTTCGATTCCCGACGGGGGCAGGCATTTGTGTGATGAACATTTAGATGTCTGCGTTTCCGGGTCTGGGTGTTTATTAAATTTATTCTGGTATCTATTTAAGTATTTCTATGTATCAGTATCGTTGACTAACACCCATAACACAAGCATATAATTTGCTTACTTTGGGGTTAGATTCAATTAGTCCACTTCAATTAGTTCAACTTGTCCAGGGATATTTATTTATTTATCCACGAATTAGACCCGGTTTCTTTATTCAAGAAACAATTCATTTTGCTTACGAATGGTTGTTATTAGTACGAATAGTACCAAATCTAACTACAGTCATTTGTTTTCGATTGTTAACTCTTAACATTTTTTATAACTATGAGCGACGCTTAGTTACTTTTAGGCAAACTACCAATGGTTATACTCAAGGATTACGGTTCGTTATTTATAGGAAGTAGGTTTTAACGTTGACCGTACTAAAGTGTAACTAGAAGAATTGGTAAATTGCGTAAATATTATTTTAACTTATTTACATCTATTAAACTCTGAATGATATGATAATGACACTGTCACAGCGTGACCTTTGTGCCGCAGTCCATTACACAATTGGGGTCAAGGCCAAACCCCACAGTAGGACCAATGTCAGTCTAGAAAAGAAAAAAATTACCTAATATCTAGTTGTTTTACAATATAAATTGTTACTATATGCAAATAATTCTTAATATTATTATGAACAGAAAAGTGTCATGTCTGTCACATTTTTAGCATCGAATCGATATGAAGGTAGCATACATCACGAAACGAGATTTTAATAAATATGAAAAGGGAGGGTTCTTTACAATTAACTATTTATTACAAAAAAGCATCTTCACGCCCATATCCCCGAAGTGGTAGGCAGAGGAGCAACCAGGGCCCACAACTAGCCGAAGCCACTAAGTCTTACAATGTGATAGATGGCAAGCCATTCGCCAAACGGGCACATTTCCAATCCCGAGTAACATTTTTTATTAGAAAATTGGAAAAACCCAATTTTCTTTTCTGCTGTAAAAACAATCGGATAATCATTATGAAGTTATGCAGTGGTAAAATTGAAAATCGAAGCCGTATTTCCTTATGGTGAGAAATACAAGTCCACAGGAAGGAATGATAACTATTTTCGTTAAGATCTCAGGGTGGAATGTTAAAGTAGTAACAAGGGGTAAGTTTAACTTCTAAACCAGAGTCGCTGACATGAAGGCTGGATGCTGCATGAGCAAGGAAACTACAGGTACCACTATGCAAAAACTAAATAGGAAAAAAATAAGCACAAACTACTAGGTGGTAGAGTTTCGTAGCGACTCACCCGGATTGGTACAACCGCCTTACCTATTCCTGCCACCATAACGTCATGATGTATTCCGGTTTGGAGGGTAAGGTAGCCGGTAAACTTACTTTTGCTCAAGGCCTAAGATCCCGGCCTCAGGTTGGCAACGCACCATTACCACCTTTGGTGTCTCTAGGCGGCGTAAATTTCCTACCATCAGGAAATCCGTCTGCTTGTTTGCCTTCCAATGTCATTACAAAAAAACTTCACAAAAAGCAGATAAACATTGACATCAGGCGAGACGCCCAGTACAATAGTAAAGCAAACACAATACACATAATCAGATAAATGTAGAGGCCCGCATCGTACGGGGGGCGGATCCCCGATATTGGGGCATTGCTTCTTCTAATATTGTATTAATAACTATGAATGGAACAAACCAATAATGTTTATTGATTCTCACACATTGACATATTTTCTTATTGACAATCTTTCGACCCGCCCCGACTTCGCATTAAAGTATTTTCTTTGAGACTGGTTTCGTTATATTACCGTTAGTAACACATACATACGTAATTAAAATTAGTAAGTAGGTACTACATATACATCATAATATTAATACGCGAAGCAAAAACTTTGGACCCCTTTTTACGAAAATTGCGCGGACGCAGGAGCAAAAAATTTGACACATTTATAGTTTATGTGTAGAAGTGCAGAACGCTAAACGCGAATTTATTAATGATATTTATAAAGTGTATTAATACAATAAATAAAACATTACCCACACTAGCACTACCATGCATTTGACACACACCAACAAATATATTGATGCTGACGGTAAAAAATCACAGATGGCGTACTAACTATTCAGGAAACAAAGTAATTGGTCTTGAGAAATGAAGATGGCGTTCTTATCAACAAGATATTAAAATTTATTACGGTCGAATTTCGACCAATGGACGACCACTAGTCAAGATATATATTTTTTATTATCTTATCATAACACATTATTCAGCGAACGAGCACATAGCTCTCCCAATAGTAAGAGACAACCGTGGCCTATAGACACAGTAGATGTTATAGGTGTGTCGCTGTCTCGAAGACTATTTTAAAGTCTACGGGCTACCCTACCCTCTGGGCTGAAACAGGATGCTGTCATTATGGTGGCAGGAATATGTAAGGCAGTGGATCCCTACCCAATAAATTACTGCGCAGCGCTGTCATAGGGTGATAAACCGTACGAGTAGTTAGAGAGAATTCTACCTTCTAGACAGTTACGGTGTTGGTAAGAAGTAACCTAAACTAGCCTCAACTAAGGGTCGTAAACCAAGCGAGTAGTTAGAGAGCTAACATCTAAACACAATCACGGTGTTTGTGTGATGTATGTAAACCTATGGTAGGTTGCTTGTGTTTGTGCAAAATGTATTTTAATTTATCGCTAGCTAGGTTAGGCGCTGATGTTTTCATAAAACACTTATATAGTTAAGCACAAATTTAATGCGATATTATACGGTTTCACGTAATATAGTTATGACTATTATAAATATAATACTTTTATCTATATATACGTGAAGCAAAAACTTTGGACCCCTTTTTACGAAAATTGCGCGGACGCAGGAGCAAAAATTTGACACATTTATAGTTTATGTGTAGAAGAAGTGCCGAACGCTAAATGCGAATTTTTTAATGATATTTATAAAGTGCATTAAATCAATAAATAAAACATTACCCACACTACCATGCATGAATACCATGGTCGAATTCCGACCAACTGGCGACCACTAGTTAATATGATTTGACAAAAACCCATAACATTTGTCAATTTTATGATAGTACAGTGCAGTAACGCAAATATCTGAAACTTTTTAGTGTTGCAATAGGATCAGATATATACGTTCCTTAGTGTACGAATAATAACATTACTAACATTTTATTATTCGAAGTACTTACAATTAGTTATTAATAGTATGTTTGTACCCAGTTACGCATAAGTAGGTACTTATAGTGGTACGTCGTGATAATCGCCAAAGTGAAGGAATCGCTCAGTAAAATGGTCATAGTCAGAAGATAACTGGACTTAGAAATCCTTCATTTTAATTAGAACTCATTACCACGATTAGAATAGGTGAACATATGTTTTATTCGCAACTTTGTCTAGAGTGCCCAAGCCCCTGGTTTTTCTTAACTCTACTAGATATTGCTGGCGTCTTCGTCCGCATTTAAATCGTTTAATGTCTTGATAAATTTATAGCGATCAGATTAAAAATTAGCATATGGCCTTTGTACTCATGTCAACATTGATGAAATTCGTTTTAATAGCATAGATTCGTAAGAATAACTGCAGGTTTTCGTAACCTGCTTACGGAGGTTCAGTTTTTGTCCTAGAAAACGTAACTATGGCTAGATGATACAGTTTGGCAGCAATTCACCCGATTTGTGAAATGTATCCGTATCACCATTTTTATTAACATTACATCGGTGCTTATCACTACAGTAATTCTGGAGAGTAGGGTAATAATAA
>NJDC01004141.1:124005-147672 GCA_002245475.1 Calephelis virginiensis
TTTAATTCAACTGTGTCTTTTATTTACTAAAAGAACTAGATTTGTTTTCTTTTAAAAACAGATGTAAGTATGTTGGTACTGTTAACATTAGATACAGATTGTCGCCTCTGTGGTCTAGCGGTCCGGGTCCAATTTTCTAATAAAAAAAAATGTTGGTCGGGATTGGAAATGTGCCCGGTTGGCGATAGGTTTGCCACTTATCACATTGTGGGACTTAGTGTCTTCGGCTAGTCGTGGGTGCCTTGGTTGTACCTCTGCCAACCCCTTCGGGGATATGGGCGTGAAGATACTACTACTACTATAACATTAGATATTTAACAATAATGAATTAATATTTGTTATCTAGACGAATTATTTTGAAATTTAATTAAATTAGACTGCTTCTAGGTTTATTAATTTGCTTAGTAAGGAACCATTGTACGGACGGCTACTTAATCAATTCCTATAGTCAGATACTGGTGCCAATTCTGCTACACTTGACCTAAGAAAAACTATACTAGACAAAACATAATAAAATCAAACTCAAGAACATACATATCAAACCTTACACTTCGTTCAATGGATAACGACACACCAATAACATCTATGGTGTCTATAGGTCAAGGTTGTTTCATACCTTCGGAAAAGAAGACTGCTTTTTCGTTGTCTTATACCTTAACAAAATATGCTAAAAGAAATAACTCCGACACAGCGAAAATGAGTGTGGTAACTAACGCAAGAGGGTATTTCAATCATTGTTGAGAGTTGTTGTCAACACTGTTTTCTTAGGTTTACACTCAAATAAAGGCCCGTCCCGGGCCTTATATAAACCTTCCTTTTCAATCATTTTATCTATAAAAAAAACCGCATCAAAATCCGTTGCGTACTTTTAAAGATTTAAGCATACAAAGGGGCATAGGAACAGAGGAAGCGACTTTGTTTTATACTATGTAGTGATTAAATGTTATACGCGGCATTGCTTGTAATTTTTTTTTCGCTATCCTGCTGGAATAATTTGAGCGACCAGAATAAAAATAACATTTGTTTGACCATGAGCAACCTCCAAGATAAATTGCATTAAAATTAGATTAGCTGTGTAATAACAGACATCAGACAGACCAACTTATGAATCTATGAGTAATAAATTATTTCATCAAGCACTATTAAAATTAAACGTAATTAAAAAAATTAAAATTAGCGAATGTCAAATTTCCAAGTTAAAAAAAAAACCATTTCTATAAAGCACAAAAGTATTAAAGCATATTTTTTTAATTTAACTATTTGTCATAATTTTATGACAATCAAAACTAGCGAAATTATTAGCTTATATTCAACAAATTTTATTCCGTTCAAATAAGACATATAAAAAGTATCTTCGCGTCCATATCCCCGAAGAGGTAGGCAGAGGCACAACCAGGGCACCCACGACTAGTGGAAAACCTATCCCAAAATAAGATAGGTGGCAAGTCTATCGCCAAACGGGCACATATCAAATCCCGAGCAAATTTTTTTTACAGATACACTGTGACCTGGATTAACATATAGGCTATGTATGTATTTAAGTATAACTAAAGTATCTTCACGCCCATACCCCCGAAGAGGTAGGCAGAGGCACAACCAGGGCACCCACGACTAGCCGAAGACACTAAGTCCCACAACGTGATAGGTGGCAAGCCTATCGCCAACCGGGCGCATATCCAATCCCGAGCAATTTTTTTTTAATTTAGAAAATTGGAAAAACCAAATTTTTTTTGTTGCCCGACCCGGGAATCGTGCAGTTAAGTCCAACACCTGAACCGCTAGACCACAGAGGCGATTAAATAAAATTAAATAAGACATGAACAACAATCACTGCAATATATTTACAACAGAATCGACACCACTACATAATGATTTTATCTAAATACGTGTGCTCTTGTATTGTTTACGTATTCTCAAAGCAAACTGCAAAATATCAGAAAGTATGATAAAGACAAAGTTACAATTTTTTCTGCGCCATGCAAAAAACTATAAATATGTTATCTTATTAGATTGGCTAGTCATTCACCTCGACTTTGTTTCACTTTGTCTGATAAGGAGATTTTAACTAGCTAATTCCTGGGGCTTTACGCACGTTTAGACCAGTTCCCGCTAACTTTCAGTTCCCTTCATGAGGGCTTGAGTCAATCTCCGGGTCGGGCAACACAAAGAAAACGTCTTTTCAATTTTCTTATAAAAATGCCCTGGATTGAATATGCATAGTGACCGGTTGGTTATCGCCTATCCGCTTGTCACCTATCACATTGTAAGACTCAGTGACTTCGGCTGGTCGTGGGTACCTTGGTCCTACCTCTGACCACGTTTTCGGGACCGTATCCCGAAGACGTAGGCAGAGGTAGGACCAAGGCATGACGATACTTACTTTCAGTTCCATATAATATAATAATCATTATTGTAATGAGTCACACACTAAGAATGTCACACAATAGAGCTGTCAAAAAACTAAGTCTATGTTCCAAAATCAGCCGTTTATAAATTTAAAAAAAATAAACATATTTCGTAGCCTGATAGTGAAATACTAGTGTAGCCAATCTTGGTGGTAGAATTCTACAACAATTCACTCGGATTGGTGACTCCGATTTACCTATTCCTGCTTCCAGAACGTCCGTGCTCGCAACTTTTATGTTCTGATTTGGATAATAGAATACCTACCGTAGGTTTACGAACACTAAGTTTAATCAGCAACAGTAACAGTATTACAGTGTCTGTGGGAAGCATGTATTTCTTAATGTTAAGCGTCAAACAATTAATCAACGTTCAATCTCTTCAATAACTGGGACCGTCTCAACTTGTACCAATCTTCTAAAAATGGATTGAACGTTGAAGAAACTATATACGCCTATTAGTTTAATGCATTCGGTTTTTATTTAATGCATATACTACAGAAAAACCGGCCAATTGCAAGTCGGACTCTCGCACAAGGGTTCAGTACACACCAGGTTTAAAAGTAAAAGTTCATCCAACACGACATTTTATTATACGATGTAAATAAAAAAATACGTTTTTTTTAATTTTTCCTTTATCTGTGCTATACCACGTTGTTTCGTAACATTTTTTAAGACTATGAGTTCACGGGAAGTACCCTGTAGGTTTTATTTTTCCAGCAATTTTTTAAAATTTGCGGCATAAATAGCTGTATCTTGTGATTGCTTTATTGACTTAGAAGTTGGATTTTTTCACTGCTTCAAGGGACAGAAGATCTGAGTATTTAATATCTATACTTGACAACGTACCTCAGAAAAATTATCTTGACGGACGAACAAGAAAATTCTGACAGGAACAGAGATTTGTGTAATATTATCAGACCTTCCCGGACTAGGGTATTTTTGTTTATGTTTGTGTGATTTTGAGTAACGTCCATAATGCCTGCATATAACTTATCTAATTTTTGTCCTAAGATTTTAATTTACTCATACATATGACGGTAGAAAAACCAACGCAATTTAAGTTTTCCTGAGTATTTTAACCGTGCACGCTTTACACTCTGGCTATCGCCGTTACATCTACCCACAGTATCAACCCTTGTGTCGCATTGTAATAAAGAGTAAAGACCATCATACCAGGTTAAAGATAGAAACAAACTGAGCCCACGTATACTTCGTATGCATTACGTGGGAGAGTAAACGTGCACACTGGTCCCACGTATGCAACGTACAATTGACGTCAGATATACTTCTGACTTCATTGTAAAATGTTTTCTAATCCGAAAACTGAATTTGAAAGCGGTTTATTACGTTAATTTATTTTTAAATCTATGTGACTTGGTTACAAAAACAAAATAAAAAGTGAATAGAAGATATTGGGTACACGAATAATTCTCCTCCCATTTTATTGTTGGTAACAATCCTTCCCCAACAACGTTTCATCTGCGTCTGACGCGTTGCGCGTACGTACGATCAGAAACACACTTGTCTGACGCGTGGGATAGCGCATGATCCCGCTCCATCTTTAACACGCCAATCTGGATCGACAAATCTACGTAGGTACGTACGTACGTGGGACGCGTACGATAGCGTTGCGTAATATAAGTGTGTTTCTAAGTCACACGTTTTCAAATAAATTCAGACGTCATCATGCATCGCATACGTTGTGTATGTGGGCTCAGTCTGTTTCTACCTTAAACCTTAGAGTACTTTACTCCGTGTTTATTAATAATTCTATGAATGTTTTGTTACGAAGTTCCTTATCGCGCAACGCAAAACTGTAGCAAGACTTTTTCTTGAAATTTTTTATAGACTATAACTTCATTCCGACCGAAAGTCCATAAACCGCTCATGCCGTTTTTTAATATTTTTTCCACGAAATTAACACGTATAAAATACCAAATTACACTTATCTAATACTAATGACCTATGAGACGGCCGACATTAAACAAAAGCTTGAATTTGACTACGGAATCCTAAAAAAATATATCTTGTACACAATTCTAAAATTAACAAATAAATCTGTAAAAAGATCAGGTTTATACTACTTAATGTTGTAAATAAAACAAAGATTATTTACCTGATTTGTTATATCATAAACTACAATCGCCGCTTGTGCCCCTCTGTAATACATTGGTGCTAGACTGTGATACCTAAAAATAAAGCATTATTTAAAAAAAAAGGTTATGTAGCAGTTATCAGCCATTGTATTACCAATTACAAGCGTTTCCAAACGCATTAGTTTATACCTGACTTAGGAACCTTAAAAAAAATAGTCATTCCTAAAACGTCGGCAACGCATCTTTGATATTCCTGGTGTTGCGGATGTTCGTGGGTGGCAGTGATCACATACCATCAGATGACCCACTAGCCCGTTTGCCTCCATAATGAAGCGCAGTGAAACTGACTATTTCATTAGGTACCACGTCGTGATTTAGTAATTATTTTTTTGGAAGACAGCAAATGATTCCAAAATGGTCCTACTTAACTCAAGAACCATCAGTCGCATGGGACCACTTTGGAATCATATGAATAATAATAACAATACCTCTCTTAAAAACTAACTATGAAAATTAGTTAGCACTTGGCTATTGGCTGAGTAATCGCGTAGCAAACATACAAAAAAACATAGTCGCATTGTGAAACTCATAGTTTTTTGCAGTCGGTTAAAGAAATAGATTCCTATTCTTCTGGAGTTGGAAGGCTAACAAGCAAACTAAAAAGCAAAGACGTTAGAAGTGCGTTGCCAATTTGAGACTTTAAAAATACTACAGTATCTTCCCGCTGAAATCTTAAGAGTAGGCCAACTTAGTCCCCTAATGTGATAGGTGGCAAGCCTATCGCCAACCGGGCACATATCAAATCCCGGGCAGTTATTTTTATTAGAAAATTGAAAACACATTTCCCAATTTTTTGTTGCCTGACCCGGGGATCGAACCCGGGACCTCAAGAAGTCAAGTCCGACCTCGCACCACTAGACCACAGAGGCGAAAACTACTACATTCTTCAATAACCGACAGTGAGATTGACAATCGTCACATCTCTACACACTTTCTATTTTTTAATGTAGGTTATACTACTTCTGTGTACATTAAAATTGCGAGTTAAGTGGCTGGCAGAAAACTTTGATTCGAATGATTTTTCGACTGAAACGTATATTCATTGTAACTAACACCGTGACCATGACTAATAGTACCTTTTTACATACACTCCCAGATGGTTTTCCCCAGTATTCCTATTCCTACCGCAATAACGTCAGAAGTTATCATCGTGTTCCGGTTCGAAAGGTAGGACTGCCGATTATCCTACTTGATTAGTTAGAGTGTTTATGCCGTCTGCTTGTCTTCAAATACTTAAAAAAATTTAGTTAATCATAATATTACCATGAGAACACTAATATAATTTCCCCATGTTTGTCCGGGCCCGCTGATTAAGAATATACCGTAGGCCTCATTACCACTAACAAGACCACTGGTGGTAAAGAGTTTTTCAACACCTTGAAGGGTAGGGATCGACCGCCATATCTATCCCTGTCGCCAAAGTAGCTCTGCCATGTTCCAGACCAGAATATAGGCTTGCAAAATAGGCCTAACATCTGGGTCACAGGACAGCATTGCACGTATAACATCTATTGTCTCTGCAGGCCACGGCTCTCTTACGATTAGGAGAGCCGCGTGTTTTTTTCCCTGACCTCTCTCATAAATAATGTAAGGAAACCATGAAATTGTTACCTCTCCTGTCCCGCAGTGTCCCATATCTCAAATTTGACGGTGGTGTCGTCGAGGCAAAGCGTCTGCGTGAGGAACGCTGCCCCGATGGTGCTCTCCTGGTACTCGTGGAACTGGCCCTTGACGAACCGAAGCACTAGCGACGACTTGCCCACCGCCGACTCGCCCAGCAGCACCAGCTTGAACTGACACACCTTGGTCTGCGGAGCACCGTTCGGCCGTTGCGCCGCTCCGCTCCTGTTTGTCGCCATCGCCTGAGGAATAAACATAAATATTAGAATAAATTTATTTCACATAGACCAAAGGTTCTTGTAACATGTCTTTAAATCTAAAAACACCATATTAAGTAACCGTTTCATATTATGTGTCTACGGCTCTGTTTGTCTTTCCAGAATGTAAACTAACTACTATCCTACTAAGCAGTTTATAATCGGCGGGTGTTCGTTTATAACTGTCACTCTCATGTGGTGATCGATTTTGTCGACAATTTGTTCGGATTAGTACCACCTTCGTAACTATTACCACCGTTACAACATTCAACTAGTAATCTTAGTCAAGCAAGAATCCTGACAACCTAATTTCAGATTGGCTAGCTACTATTTCTGAGCATTTTGTTCTGTATTTGTTCAACATTTCACAATGTGTGCAATTATGACAGTAAATTAATATGGTAGAGTAAACAAAATAATATTTCGAAACCTTTCTGGATCTTCGCATTTTAAAGGCGTTCAAGTATTACGTAACGCAATTTGGTGAGAGGGGGGTCTCGTAAAACGTTACGATGCGTTACAGGGACAGGAGGGGATATTTCTTACAAGACGTTACGCAACATTGTTTTCTTTTTATAAAAAAAATAGGGAATTAAAACTGCTAAATTGGCAACTCTTCGTTTATGTTTTACGAGAAACCCTCCGATTGTATAGTCTGGCCGTCATTTTTAATTTGTTCTCGCAAGTTGACAAACCAATTCCTTTAGGTATATTCACGGATAATGCCTAGATTATAATGTAATGTTGTTAGTATTCGTTAGTGTTTATGCAGAAGCACATTGCTGTCCCGTATTCCGTATACGCCGGCGTCAACGTGGAACCTAACAATTTCGTTAAGGAAGAAGCTGTTGGGTACAGCGGACGGACACACATATAAGGAGCGGGAAACACACATCTTCCGCAGCGAACACCAATGCTTATGACTTCGAATCACTTTTATCAATACCGTCATTCAAACAGAATCGGACATCGTAAAGTCAGTGACCATCATCTTTGTAGATGGTGGGCCGGACGAAAACCTGAGTCAAGGATAAAAACTATAATATAACTATTTGCTACTTTAGGGTAAAAAAAAATGGTCACTTAAGTGTTACGTAATGTTTAGAAAGGGGGAGGGAAGGGGGTACAGAAAAACGTTACGGTAAGTTACAAAGGGAAGAAGGGGAGTAAAAATCTTTAAATATTGCGTTACGTAATACTTGAATGCTCTCTTACCTACCATTGTCTACATAATTTACTGTACTTAATTTGTACTAAGGCTTTATGCCCATTAAATTATGGCAACTATAATTATCAAAACAGTAGCAATTTCACAACCTGTATGAATTAACTTTAATTAATGAGGTGCACCCTCGCGTTGTGACGTCATTTATCATTTGTTTACATTTACTAGTGGTCGCCCATTGAACGAAATTCGACTATAATAAATTATAATATCTTGTTGATAAGAACGCCATTTTCATTTCTCAAGAACAACTACTTTGTTTCCAAACTTTATAGTGCGCCATCTGTGATCTTATATCGTTATCATCAATATATTTGTTTGTGTGTGTCAAATGCATGGTAGTGTGGGTAATGTTTTATTTATTGATTTAATATACTTTATAAGCATTGTTACTGAAAAAAATTAGTGTTCTGCACTTCTCCTACACATAAACTATAAGTGTGCGAAATTTTATGCTCCTTCGCCCGCGCAATTTTCGTAAAAAGTGATCCAAACTTTTGGCATCACATATTAATATAAAAGATCGGTTTGATAACAGTAACAAATATGCTGTCGGTACTGAGCGCTAGCGGCGAATGCGGGGCGCCGCGCGGAGTTGTAGATACAAAAACATCTTACCCACCCTCATATCAAAAAAAGCTTAAATTTATCTAATTACTAGTATATCCTACTAATATTATAAATGTAAAAGTTTGTAAAGATGTGTGTATGTTTGTTACTCTTTCACGCTCGATAGGCTGAACGAATTTGTCTGAAATTTGGAACACAGATAGTGGCCTGGATTAACATATATATATATATATATATGTTAATCCAGGACTATAATTTTTTTGCGTAGAATGTAGAATACTTTCTTGTATATTTTTTTACACTATATTGTTTAAATTCAAGTTAAATGTACTGTTTCTTACATAGTACACGGGAGTTATGGCGCCATCGTGAATGAAGGTGGTCTTAATTTTTTCACTATTAAATATTTCGTGTTTATATTGAGTGAAATTGGTTAATTTCGGTGGGAATAAGATCAATTTTGTTCATTAAAGTGCCAAGATGAAATAATCATGAAGAAATTAGTATATCGTCTATTTCCTCACTGCCGTCAAATCTTCTAGATGAGCTCGAGTAACGCAGCCACCGCTTTACTCAAGACCTGACATGACTTTGTACATAGTGACTTATGGCTGTATAAGAATTAACTAATTAACTAGCATGACATTGGCAAAGTAGTTGTGAAAAACGATCGAAAGCCATATTTATAAAAGAAGAAGAAAAACATAGTACACAGTTTGGAGTACAGATGCCATTTCATTGTTAATCCAAGACAGTTTGGCGCAACATTTATACAAAAAAATAAAATAATTAAATTTGCTATGTTTTTTATTCACCTGAATCATATGACACTAGTTGCCTGAAATCTGAATGCCTTTAGACTTACTTTTAAATTAAACAGGTTATACCTATCTGTCAAGTGTCATGTGTCAATATAAATAAACTTCATACAAAATTCGGGTTTGCTATGTATCTATGGGAGTCCCGCCTCTTATTACATAGTATTTATATACTCTTTGATCCAAGAGCTATCAGCCAGAAGTTCTACAAAAAATTACTAGTCATAATTATTAAAATAAAAAACAGCTAACATTTTTAAGAAACTTGGGCAGATTCAATCAGAAAGGGTAGTTTTTAAAGAAAATATGTACATTAATACTGATATTGATATTATAAACAGAGAACTCTCTATTTATATCATCATTTCTAATAATAACAGCCACACTCAAAAGTCAATTAACATTTAAACTATATATTATAATTTCATGAACATTAAGGGTGTCTGGCAAGGGGTTGCCACAATGTCAATTGTCTGGCAATGAATAACGTAATTTTTAATAATATTCTGAAGCTAATACCAAAAAATCACACTTTGGTATTTGATGAATTTAGATCGGCATTTTACACACCTTACGAACCGTTTACCTGCCAAAGCCCCGATACCCCAAACTTCAGAATGGTCCTTTGTTCTTATCTGTGTTGGGAGTAAGCGCTGACAAACTTTCAGATTCACGGGCTCTTAGACTACTACCTTTCCATTATAAAAATTAATAATTTATTTATTATTAATATAAATTTATTACCGAATATTAAAACACTCATCCTTTATTGTTTCAACTGCATTCTACTTAAAATATAGAATATAGTAGGTTTCTTTGTTCTATTTGGATATAATCATCATAGAAGGGCCTCAATCATTAGGTCAATCTACTATTTAGCTCAATTTATGAATATTATAAATTAATTAATTAAAAAATAAATTAGGTAAAGTAAAGCATTCTGAGATTATGAGCTAGTGAATAAAAATTTTACTTAAAAAACACATCTGTGAATTTACAAATAATAGTCATAATTAGTACATACTTACTTTTGATTGTGTTGAATGTAGATTTATGTTTAAAAATTGTTGCTTTTGAATATAGAAAAAGTGAAAATTGATTGTTGATTCATTTTTTGCCAAAAAATGTAACTTTCGTAAATATGTAACTCCAAATAGTTCTTTTTCTATCAATAGTTCAAAAACAAATGTTCATTTCCATGCATGTAAAGATATTAGTTTTCATGTTAGTTTTTTGACTTGAGTGACCAGGGGGTGACATACCGGAAATTTGTTTTTTGAATTCCCGCTTGTGACATGCGGGACATGCTTGTGACATGCATGACATTTTTTTAAAAAAATTTCCGCTTGTCACCGGGGGGGGGAACAAATTAGGTGGTGACATGTGGGAATGATCGAAAAAATGAAGTTACACACCAGATCAACATACGTGTAAGCTGTATCTACACAAGGGCAATCTGATTGTACACACAACAAACTCTTAATTTGACACAGATAGCAGTAATATTATCATGAATTTAAACCATCACAGTACAGACCAAAAATAAAAACTTTAAGCATGTAGGGAAATAAAATGAAGTATTATCTAGAGTGACATATTATATTTCTTTTCCAGTAATTGTTCAGAAACAGCTGACAATAACTACAAATGGATATTCAAGTGGAAAAGATTTTATAAGTTTATATTACTGGGTGACACACTGACCATATATATGTGAAAACCTTGTATCCAATCAAAAGGCTATTGTATTTTGAATACAATATCATTCAAATTTATTTTAAACAGTGTACATTTTTGCCACATTGTAGGTCAAGTTGCTTGTCTTGAAATATTTGTTATGAAGACAACATCCTAATGCCAATTTTCATTTGTTGGCCCAATTTCTTTATTTATAAGATACAAAATGTTACTTAAATTGCAATATAAAAAGAAATCTTGAGCGTGTATTAAAATTTAATATTAAATAGACTTAAAATAACAACACAACTACAGAACAATTAAACCAACATTAATGTATATATATTAGTGAAAAAGCTAAGTATAGGCACAGCTTTTTTCACAAGGTATAAACTTCGTCTTTAGACACAGAATAATAAGTACTAAATTACTTTAGGCTACTTTTATTTGTGAACAACACAATAATCTAAAATAGATAAGTAGATAGGTAATAAAAATAAGCTTTGAAGTACATGGGTACTCTTTTTCATTTAATTTAAAATTAGTTGTGACTAACATTATAAAATAGATAGATAATAATAACTAATTAGTAGTCAGCGATTATTTTATCATTTTTTCAACAAACGTCCGACAAATGAGCAATGCTTCAAACCATCCATTTATTTTAAATGTAACATGAAATTTTTAATAAACACTTGTGAGCTCTTAGCGTAAGCGGCGACACTTACTGTCGGAGTGGCAACGGAGCCACACAAATTTGTAGGCATTTATTGCGGTAGGTACGGCCGAGTGGCGCGGGCCTGGTATAGGGTTCTAATTTATAATTTAAGCCTAAATCTATCCTGCATGTGAAGATATTATTTCCAACTAAAATATTGTTTTTTTAATTTTGATTAATAATTTAGTCTTACAATTTTTTTCTTTAGAACACTATATTACAAATTTAATCCAAACAGACATAAAACTTGCATAATTAGCTACAATGTACCAAGATAAGTAAAGCAATAGCAATAAGCAAACCAGCGTGTACAAGATTTTTGGCTTTTTAAAGGGCCTGAAACTAGTTAGAAATGGGGATAAACATTCCATGTCTTTTAATTTCTAAAAATTCAGTTCCAGAATATGTATATTATAAATAAATTTATTCTAAAATGCTGTTTTTGTTTTTCTGTTCTGTTTTATAAGTAAGTTATAAATTTTATATTTTTTCATATTAATTTTGTTTGTACCAATTGAACCCAATAAAAAAAATAGTATGCTAATATTATACTAGTGTTTTAAACCGAAAATGAAAAAAAACTTACCAGCAACCAATGACACAAACACACAATTTGACACCATTTACAATAACTACTTTTTAGATTTTATTGTTATTAAATCTAAATGCTGTTGAAAAACTACGTCTTGTTCACGTTAGCAGTTTAAAAAACGCAATTTATTAAGAACAAATGATAAGTTATCTGTACTTGCGTTAATCACAAACTCACAAAGCACTGAACAATGAAACATTATCAAAGATTATTATTAGTGTAGTTACCGATTGTACAAACACAAGATTCTCATCATTTTATGAGACAATGTCAAAAATCTCCTGATGATGACTAACCGTGTCAATCTGTATCATCCTTCGCAGTCCGATAAATTAGAAGTGACTTCTATGGAATCAGCTGAGTTCATTACAATTTACAAATACCGTTCTATACGACCCATTTCACAACATATTTCGTGTTGGAAACAAAGAATATGTGAGCAATATTGAGTTAATACTCAACATTATTCGATAAAATGACGCATTTAGTTAGCAAATTATAAGGACGTGAAAGACGTACCCTCCCTGTTACTATATCGCCGTTATGCACTTTTGTAGGGCGACAAATCCTCACAAGGTCGCCGTGGTTCCGATAATTTCATTAATTACACACGTATTAAATAAATTATATCACTAATTGAATTGCTTTACTGAAGAATCTCACTTAGAAATGCAAAATGACCACGAACAAACATGGAAGCGAGAAAGCAAACGACAGCGGACAGCGAGCAATGAGCATGAAATAAAAAATATGTCTATGGTTTGCAATCACTTGGTTATGGTACTTTACTGTCAACAATTGTAATATTTTGTTGTACCTACCTATTTATTTACTTTCTAGAAATAATACCTCTTAATTAAAATTATGTATACATGTGCCCGGTTGGCGATAGGCTTGCCACCTATCACATTGTGGGACTTAGTGTCTCCGGCTATTCGTGGGTGCCCTTGTTGTGACTCTGCCAACCACTTCGGGGATATGGGCATGAAGATACCTTTTAATAAATATTATGTAAAATTTAATTTAATTTAAAAAAAAATCTTAAATATGTCGTGTGCATAAATGGCTTAAAAAGATTGCTGACAACCTACGAATATCACGTTGTTAAAATAAGAGAAGAAGAAGAAGGATAGCCAGTTGATATCGACTAATGATGTCTATGGTCTGTCTGTCATTGCAGATTTTACTTTTTGGATATGTGACCAGTGTGGTGGTTTCCCCACCAGAACTAGCGATTAAGGTTTCTAGTGGTACTTTTTCACTACTTAGTGCTTTTATTTTTTCTGGTGGTTTTTAGTGTTTTTATTAGAGCTGGGCAAAAGCTACTTTTTAGGTAACGAAATGGAACAGTTTACTGATTACATAAAACAGTTACAAAAAACGTTTTTTTTACAAAACACTTTTTAAACATAATATAGAGTACTGTGTGCATAAAACAAACTTACCTTCGACATTTACCCAGGCTAAGGACTGGCAGAATAAAGACCGGCCTCCCTTGTAGAATAGTCCATCTGCCTTCCTGCCAGGCAGCTCGTAAAAGACGAGCATAGGCTTGCCGTCACTAACACCGTGACATCTAACTAGGTGGTAAAGTTTCGCAGCGACTCACCCGAATTGGTACTATCGCCTTACCTATTCCTACCACCATAACGTTGCTGCTGACATACCGTCAGTGCTTGCCGTTGATGTGTTCCGGTTTGGAGGATATGGTAGTTTGGGCAGGAAGGCAGATGGTCTATTCTGCAAAGGAGCCTGGACCAACACGGGGGAAAATTATAAAAATTTGAATGACACTTATATTTTTAGCAGAACATCGCCCTTCCGGGACGAGGTTCTACTAAAATAACCGGTTTATTTTGATATGCCCATATGTCAGATAAATATCGACTTTATGCTCATTTAACCAAGATTTTATTTTAAAACAAACACGTAAATGAAACTGAAACTGAATAAAGTAGTTACACGAACCAGTTTCTTACGCTTTGTTTTCATAGAACTAAGATTTCATATAACATTTGTCTCTTGAAACAGTTTTTTCAAAAGACATTGGAGAGTGCACAATGTCTCACTCATACTAACGATATTTGTAAAAGGTGTGAGCGTGAGAGAAATGTCGTTGCCAATGTGTTCGTTCGTTACAAGACGGACGGATTTTACAGTCTACAGTTCTACGCGCGGGTCTGCAACTGGTTTGGTAATGGACTGGTTTTGTCATCGACGAAAAACTGTTCGTTCGTTTCACAGTACAAAAGTGTTTGTTAAAACACTTTTTGTAAAAAACGCACAGGACTCGTTTTTATCAATACGGAATATATCAACACAAATTTGGAAGGGAAACCACATTTCATTCCAGATTTTAACCGTTACGTACAGATCAATCAATATGTAAAGATTTAAAGATGCTGTACATAAATTTCAAAAAAATTAACTTAGCATCCAAAAAATGTCACCAGATTTTGACAACATATTTTAATAAGTTTATATGCTAGTGTCAATTGAGAAACTATTATGAAAAAATCAAAAATAATAATTACATCACCTACCTACATTTTTTTAAAAACAGTACCTTCGCTGCTTAAGCTAATATTATTAAATATCTATAATAAAACCTGTAATAAGTTATTAGTAATAACAGAGGTAGATTAATATTTGTGAATGCCTTAAAAAGGATTAATTGATAAGTATATAAGTCAAGGTATATAAATTGTATAAAATTCATATAAAATAAATAGTTTTCCAGTGAGGAGTTGTTTCTTATTTGCCATTTGAATTTCAGTTTTGATGAAATACTATTTTTATTATATGTAGATTTTATATGTATATCATTAAAGTTTTTATTTGATCTTGATATTCATATTAAAACAATAAACATACTTATGAAAACAAAACGATTAAGTATGTTTTATGGCTTTTTTGGCGCAATTGAGAGAAAATATGGTCGATGGTAGTGATTGAATTTCATGTAAGTATTGATTGAAAAAAAAACTTGAGTAAGCTAAAAACAAAAAATATCTGGTGGAATCTGGTGGTTTTTTTTTAAATTTTATCCCAGTCGGGGAAAGGCAAAGGATCTGAGTCCATACAGCCACGTCTTCCGTATTAATAAATCTTTTTCTTGTTGTATATTTTCGATTCATGTCTTCCGTATTCATTCTTTATTTCAATCATTGGTCACTAATTTACAAAGTCATGTCTGGTCTTGAGTAAAACGGTGGTTTCATTACACAAGCTCGTTTATGAGATTTGGCGGCAGCGAGGAAATTGACGTTACACTAATTTCTTCATGATTATTTCATTAGTGCACTTTCACTGAACAAAATTAAACTGATTCCCACCCAAATTAACCAATTTTAGTCATGTTTTACACTAAATTCAATAATTGTGAAAAAAATTCGACCATCTTCATTCACGATGGCGCCAAAACTCGTTTTTTTTTTGCATATTCAAATTTCTCATATCTGGCGATATTTTGGTTTTGATCTGGCGCTTAAAAAAAATTAGAAGTGGCAATTGTAACCTGTCAAATCAAATGTTAAGTTATTTTGTCAATGTAGAAAATTTGAATTGAGATTCATTGGAATTTGGAATTCGTTTTTTACTTTTCAGTGTTTTTGGATTGTGTCAAAATACGTATTATTTTCTTTTCTAAGGAAAAGGTTAAAAAAATATTCAATTCCAAGGCACAGGTTACCGAATTTTAATATATATATATATTAAAAAGATTTTAGAGGTTATAAAATAAAATGAAAATAACCAGATACAAAAAAGTGCAAAAATTCTTAAAATTTTATTACAACAATTACGGCTTTCACCTACCTTATCAAGTATTGATTGACGGAACCTTCTGTTTCTCTGCCTTTAAAGTGAGTTTATTTTGCTTTTCCAGAAAAAAAACTAGTCTAGATTACTGCTCGATAAGATAATCTTTAAGTTGACATGGACAGTAAGTACAGACGGAACGGTCGTCTGATAGACATAGTAGATGAGGAGTGGCGAGCTGAAGAGCTTCCTCATGAAGACATTCAGGTTCCTTTGGAAGAATTGCCCGACCCAGAAGCAGACACAGTTGATTCACATCTTACACTTAAAGAACAAAGTTTACGTTGGAATGAAAATTTTCCGGAGCCAGCGAGCAGTAATCAGAACTAAGTAATTTTAATACAGCTGTTCTGACATGTCTTTATTTTTAAGAAAGTCGCTAACAAAGTCGCTTTACACTGTCTTTCCCTAATTATATTTAGATCTCTCCAGTGATTCAAGAGAAAGGCTTATATGTTGAATAACATAGAAATTTGTCCACCATTGTAAAGCTAGTATGGGTTGCTAGTTACATATTTTAACAAACACTTAGATTCTGAAAATAAAGACAAAAACGTTTATATCTGCTAAAAAAGTCTGAACATAATATGTAGTATATGTTACCTCATAATATGCTTAACCAATATGGCAGAAAAATAGAGACAGTAAATAAATATAAATTGAATTCAGTTTTTTTATTGACTTGGTAACCAAACATATAGATTTTCTTGGTACAAGCAATACCCACTAACCTAAATACACACATACGTTGATGTAATAGAGACTGAGGACTTTAAAACCCGGAATAAACAAGATAAAGTGGCTGATTAATTACTTTGAATATTGGTTGATTGGTACAAAACGTTTATGGCATTAAGTCATCCTTACAGTATTAGTGCATAAGTTTTCCCCCATGTTGGTCCGGGCTCCTTTGTAGAATAGACCATCTGCCTTCCTTGCCAGGCAGCTCGTAAAAAGCGAGCATAGGCTCACCGTCACTAACACCGTGACATCTGACTAGGTGGTCGAGTTTAGCAGCGACTCACCCAGATTGGTACCACCGCCTTACCTATTCCTGCCGCCATAACGTCATGACGTGTTCCAGTTCGGAGGGTAAGGTAGCCGGTAAACTTGCTTTTGCTCGAGGCCTAACATCCCGGCCTCAGGTTGGCAACGCACGATTACCACCTTTGGTGTCTGTAGGCGGCGTGAATTTCTTAACATCAGGAAATCCGTCTACTTGTTTGCCTTCCAATATCTTAAAAAAAAAAAAATTAGGTCTAATACTTGTTAAAAATTGTTCTACTAATAGCTGGTAAAATAAATAAAATAATTCACAGTTCTTAGTTTTAAACTTGTAATGACTTATTAAAAGGAATGCCAAACCCATCTTTTTTGTTTTCAGGAACATATCAATATTAGAGAACAGTTAACCAAGTATCTCAATGGTAATGTAAAACTATTAACTACAAGGTGTATTATAATAGAAACAGAACAAATTGCTAAAAAGACTCACGGTGCCCTCACTATATTAAAACAGTTTGGTATTCATGAATGTGACCACAAAGAACCAGTGTCTGGCTCTCAGTGTATACTATCTATGGTTGGTAAGAAAAATGAAAAACATTATATCTTAGCTACTCAAGATCGAGATTTGCAAGAGAAACTCAGATTAAAAGCCGGTGTGCCACTTTTATACCTACATAATAAGTCACCTACTCTTGAAAAACCATCAAAAGCTAGTTATGCCAAAGCAGGACATACTTTGGAATCCAACAAATTTATGTTCATTAGTGAAACACAAAATGAAATGCTGACTAACATGAAAAAAGCATTTGGAGTGAAAGAAGTGGAGACAAAGATATTAAAAAAGAAAAAAATTAAAAATCCTAATCCCTTGTCTTGTAAAAAGAAAAAGAAAAAACCTGGTGTAAAAGAAAATATTAAAAAAGAAAGTTTTGTTAGTGATGGCAGAGTTAGAAAACGGAAAAAAGCTAAACATAAACTAGATGAAATCCCTTTGCAGTAAAGTTAATGTAATTTTTAGTATATTTCTTTTATATTACATACTAAAGCTTGATTGTAAGGCATTCATGTATGAATTAATAATTGTAATTTTCATGCAACCCAACATTGTATTTTTTAAGGATGGATAAATAAAGAAATTACAATTAACCTCAGCTAAATAATTTAAGTTAGTAAACAAATTATTTAGGTTTGAATGGCCACGTAAGTTTCAATCTGTGAGCCCCAAATGTAACAATATGCACTAATGGGAGGTTGCTCAAGTACATGGTGTGAAAATGTGTTAAAATATCATAGCACTCGTTGGGTTCAAATACTTCTTGTCCATCAGGAGAATCCTGCAAGTTATATGTCATGGTTTAGTAATAACCCTACTTAATATTATAAATGTGAAAGTTTGTAAGGATGTGTGTAAGTTTGTTACTCCTTCACACTTGAATGGCTGAACGGATTTGTCTGAAATTTAAAACACAGACTGTGACCTGGATTAACATATAGACTATGTATGTATTTAAGTATAACTAAAGTATCTTCACGCCCATATCCCCGAAGAGGTAAGCAGGGGCACAACCAGGGCACCCACGACTAGCCGAAGATACTAAGTCCCACAATGTAATAGTTACAACATACATACAGTACATAAGTTCTATCTATCGCCTCTGTGGTCTTGTAAGTCTTGAGTCTATGATATATGTCAGGCAACCAAAGGAAATTACGACTTTTTAGATTTTTTAATAAAAACTGTTCAGGATTGGATGCCCGGTTGGTGGTAGACTTGCCACCTAACACACTGTGGGACTTAGTGTCTTCGCCTAATCTTGAAACAGTGATGTTGGAGGACCAGCAGAGTACTCGAAGACGGGCGGCGTGCGATCATCGTGCCCTTGTTTAAAGGCAAGGGCTCACGCCTGGACTGCATCAGTTATAGTACCATCAGTTTATCTATTCTAGCCGCCGTAACGTCAACGCTTGCCGTTGATGTGTTCCGTTGCGGAGGTCAGGGTAACCAGCAAACTTACTTTTGCTCGAGGCTTAACATCCCGGCCTCAGGTTGGCAATGGCACCTTTGGTGTCTGTAGGCGGCGTGAAATTCTTACCATAAGGAAATCCGTCTTCATAACAAAAAAAGGCAACAAAAAATGTATGGAAAAATAATTAAAAGAAGGTTGAAAGGGATGTCCAAAATGAAACAATGTAATATTCTGTAGTTTTGGGAACCTCGAAAAAGCGTTTGATAAGATGTACGTAAGGAACTTTGGAACATTTTACGAAATTATGGGATAGTCAGGTCCCAGTCTATCCCATAATCTGGTAAAATGTCCCAAGTCCCTGGCAGATGGCAACATATCGCCTTGATTTGATGTCAACATTGACGTCAAACAGGGTTGTGCTTGGTCAACAAGCTTGTTTATTCTATATTTGGACAAATGTTAAGATCAATGAATCTGCTAATGCGTATGGGTGAACTGCCTGCTTTATGCAGATGATGTACTTTGGGACTCTACACCAACTGAGTTAAACATTGCTAACAGTTATAGAAGGTCAATGTAAAAAAGAGACGAAACCAGAACAGATGGGAGAGTTTTAGTTGATGATGTAGTGCTAGAACAAGTGAATGAAATTGTATATCTTGGTTATGCTTTTAGCAGGGATGGAACGCGGATGTAGAAGGAAAAGAGTGTGCAGAGAATACTGTGGTTGGAGCGCGGGGTACCTAAGCTATTTCAAAACGAGGTTTTGAGTCAACGTGCGAGACTCTCTTTGAATAATTCTGTGCTTATCCCAACTTCATTGTATGGAAGCGAGAGTTTGGTACAATATTGTATGTCAGAAAGCGTTAGTTGTATTAATAAGGGTGCTACTAAAAAAAGGTGGTGTTTTGGCTGACCGTATTCGTGACAGTAAGATCCTATAAAGAAAGTGTTTCAAGTGTGAAAATGATGCTATGCTGCGCTGGTTCGGTCATATGGTAAGGATGACAGATGAAAGATTGACAAGGCAGTTATATCGCTCGGGTATTATACGAAGTTGGTGTCAATTCTCCGAAACCAGCGTGTTTGTATAAAAAAAATAGTAGTTAATTCGGTGCAGCGGTTTTGACGCGTAAGCGTAACAGCAAGGCAACGTATCTTAACAGACAGACTTTTGCATTGATGCTATTACTATAGATTTACCTCGATTGTATGCTTGATCATGATTTCTTTAAAATAAGCCCAAAGTGATGTAGGCGGCAACCAGTAGTACCACTTAAAATACAGATGGGCGGATATGTACATGGTCAGTATACAAGCTAGCTTTGATGCTGAAAAATCCCTCTGTGCCGCGTAGTCTGTTACCTCTGTGAGAAGAGATATCAAAAATGCTTTCTCAGAAAGACTGTAGTTTTCCGTTACATTCTTCTTTACTAAATAGTATCCTGAAAATATTTCCCGATTTAAAACGGCAGGTGATTACCAATTCTATGTTTTTTTTGTTACGGCGTCAATAGCCAACCGCTTTAAATGGTTCTTTTTTAGAAAGATAGGTCATGATTCCGATGTGATCTGACTTACGGTTTCAGATTCATCTTTGATGAGCTTGTCGAGATAAGTGAAAAATGGGGGTATGCATTATTAAGTTTTACCAACCCAAAAATTACTAGTAGGATGTTGATAAAATTTCTATAGGACCATATCGGTACCATTTGCTTTCTTTCAAAAAAATAGTTATCAAGTCACGACGTGGTACCCAATGAAATGGTTGGCAGTAGGTAGCCACTGTTAGCGAAGACCATTGAATTTTGACCCGCTAAAGTTTTGTATTGCCTTACGTATCTAAATAACTGATCTATGTACCTACTAATTAATCAACGATTTATATTACGTAGTCACTTTTAAAAATAAAACATAAAAGAAAGTGAAACTAGCAACGAGATCAATTGATAGAAGAAATTGTATCCGTGTTCTTCCAGTGTGGTAGACCCTCTGCCACTGCCTGGGTGTGGTAGACACTAAGCTGCTAGCGTAACTAAAACAGGACAATCATTACATACAGGATCACTTGCAACGAACTGCTGAGCACCACCTTGCACGGGTACAGTAATATCCATCGCCTTACCTATTAATGCCGATATAATGACATTGCTATCGTCATGTATGTTTCAATTTGAAGGTTAGGTGCACGGTACTGGTCCCCACCGCCGGTCATAGGACAGCGAGGAAAAAATATAACCTAGGTATTTGTTCAGGCCTTCAACAGGATCACTGTCGCTAGCTGCTATCATTTGGACGACATCCTCGTCTAATACTATAGTCCCAATCAAAAGGCGAGGTTTAGGTTCTCGTTCTGGTAATTTAAATGGAGGTGCGGTGTTCTGTTTAAGGGAAAAGAAATAACTTGGTGCTGAAATATGTGGTTTCAGTTGTTCCGAAGACTTAATTGGAACTATTTGTTCTGATTTTGCTTTAATATCTGGCGACTTTACAGAATCTCTTTCTTTACTCGTCTGAGTTTCATCAACCGAGTCCATGGTTTTATATTATTTTACTGATGGACAGTTACTTTACTCTTTGTTTTACTGTAAGCTATATGTAGTATACTTGTACATAAGTATGTATAAGCACAAACTCCTGCAAAAGAGTATTTATATTCCTTAATCACAAACTATATTTTTATAATTTTATGGATAGTTACTTTATTCTTTGCTTGTGACACAATTTGTGATATTATCAATAACATTTATGGCAACCACAGATTACTATACATTACAGACTTAATAAATGCGATTAAAAGCTGTTTTATGGCCAATTTCAATACTCAAATAGGTCCATGAGATAGTATTTTCACGTCCATATCCCCGAAAAGAAAGGCAAAGGCACAACCAGGGCACCCACGACTAGTGGAAAACCTATCCCAAAATTAGATAGGTGGCAAGTCTATCGCCAAACGGGCACATATCCAATCCCGAGCAAATTTTAGAGCAGTAGGCGCATCTCTAACTGTAGAAAATAAACTATCTAGGTTATTGCAAATGTCGTTTACCTAATGCCCGGTTCCTAAATTCAACGAACCGCTATCCGCCAGCCACCTGCCAGTGAATGTCCCTTCTTTTAAGAGTTATTACTGTACTCTGTGGTCCCGTCTACATCGCTTTAGCCGTTTTAGAGTAAAGCCGGAAAAACAGACAGCCAAAAACATTATTTTGGTGTATATATCGTAGTATATCTACGTATGTAGCAAAAAGGGTTTGTTTCAATGTTACAGACACTCTAATTTTATTTATTTGTATAACTCGATTCTCGAAAATCACTAGTCGGATCATGTTAAAATTTATGTGAGACTGCCACGGAGTCATGACCTACCTTTCCAAAAAAAAAAACATCACAATCGGTTCCTTAATAGGTGAGTAATCGCATAATAAACATACAGTCGAATTTATAACCTCCTCCTATTTAACTGGTAACTTAAAATATTTGTGAAGCTATAAACAGCGCCTATTTACTTTTACAAAACAGCGAATGGCTCAAAAACGACTAGTCAGATGTTGATAAAATATATTAAATGTAGGACGATCTCGGAATCACTAACTCTCGAAAAAAGAAATTTTCAAACCGCGATATAATGAAATAATTGCAGTCGGTTTTTTAAAATTTAAGCAGAACCTGCGACGAGAATATATCTAACTTTCTCTCTCACACCATAAGAAAACGGTTTGTTTTTTTTTAAATATAGGAACCGGGTAATGGGCATATTTTATCACCGACGAGTTGCCCATATCTACCCTATTCTCTTTCTATATAGTCTGTGATCCTAACAATAGCGAGCAATAGGCAAGGCGGTGGGAGCACAAATTATAAAGTAAAATGTATGTCCTGTATAGGTATATTACTCTTTGTATGTATGGGTGGGACAAGGAATATTGTCCTAAATACCTCTTACTAAATACTCTTTAGCAAGAGGGTGGGAGTTTCTGACAGTAAAACATTGGCCGTAAATTTGTTTAAATATATATTTTTTTTATGTTAAAGGAAGGCAAACAAGCAGACGGATTTCCTGATGGTAAGAAATTCACGCCGCCTAGAGACACCAAAGATGTTAATGGTTCGTTGCCAACCTGAGGTCAGGATGTTAGGTTAGCAAAAGTAGGATTACCGGCTACCCTACCCTCCGAACCGGAACACGTCATGACGTTACGGCGGCAGGAATAGGTAAGGCGGTGGTACCGATCCGGGCGAGTCGCTGCGAAACTCTACCACCTACTCAGATGTCACCGTGTTAGTGATAATAAGCCTATGCTCGCCTTTTACGAGCTGCCTGGCAAGAAAGGCAGATGGTCTATTCTGCGAAGGAGCCCGGACCAACACGGGGGTCAACTTTAACACGGATAGTTTCAGATAGGTAGACTATTAATCCATTAATTACCGAACACCACAGCATACGAGTTTATATAAAACTGAATACTATCTCATCCCTCGTAGCTACATATACAATAAGGGCTAAAGTGATCATTTTGCGTTTTGATAAATTTATCTTACTAGTAGCATAAAGATAACATAGCGTAAGTTAGTCGTTGGTTGGTATCCTGATATTACGGAAGTAGTTGATGGTAGAATAATAAGATAAATAACCGCAGAACTAGGGACACATGGAAGTACGATCACTCTCAAATATTATAACTTGTATTTCTTTCAAATCTAAATAGATGAATAAAACAATTCATTAATATCTATAAATTTTAAAGAAAGAAAAAATTTCGCCCCAGACAGGATTTGAACCTGTAACCTTTCGTCTCAAGCCGACGAATGCTCTAACCAATTGAGCTACTGAG
>NJDC01004145.1:7958-29563 GCA_002245475.1 Calephelis virginiensis
CAATATTTTAAGTGACTTAAAAAGTGACTTGCGTGAATGTAATTGATTGACACTACATATAGCACGTATACACTTCTTCTGAACTCTAAAGAGTCTAGTTAATTCTACAGAATTTCTCCAAATAGGAATACCATACTGCAAAACGAAAGAAACATACCCATGATAAGCTAACAGAGATGCCTTTAATCCTGACACTTCTCTAATTCTTCTCAATACATATACAAACCTATCGATTTTATTGCAAAGTAAATCAATATGCCATTTCCAGTTACAATATTTATCGATTTTTATTCCTAGGAATTTAGTAGAATCTACATTCTCAATAGTAGTATTATTTAAAATCACATTTATTTTTTTTGGTATCTCTATAATATCTGTATTACATTGTAATAAAGACTACAAAAGTTTATTAATAAGACAGACTATGCATAACATTAGACGTTTAAAAGTAAACAATTTTCAAATTAAAAAAAGCAAAGGTATATAAAAGCAAAGGTTTTTTTATATTTATTAAAATTTATAAATATTATTTTATTTTTATTATATTTTTAAAGTTCGTCGTGAATCGTACGTGTTAACGACGCGTTGGCGACTGGTGTTCAGCTTGAGCTGCATCTCTACCGCTTGGCTGCTGCACTTCTTGCATCTCGACGCTATCGGCTCGCCACGTTCTTCTGCCAGGACAGCGTAATTATCGACAAGATCCTTTAGCTATTTCTTCATATTTTATACAGCAACATCGGTACATAATGTAACCGATTACAATGATTGCAACTATATAATATAACAATAAATAATTTGATTTAAATTACTGCTTTTGTATGTTACACGATCTAATTCCTCTTTTATACTAGCCATCTGCTGGGCTTCAGCTTTTAAATCATTAAGCTTAGCGTGATTAAAATTCATAGATTTTATTTCGACTGAAGGTAAGTTTTTCACTTGGGGATGACTGTAGATCTCTTCTATAATATCTATTTTTAATTCAGGGATCTTCAGCTTTGTTTCAATTTCACCTTCTCCATGTAATTTTGTACTTTGCAAGTATACAGTATTCTCTTAGGGGAAGTATACCAGCGCCTTCGAATAATATAGTTGTGATTTTTTTTCCACAACCCTCTACTATACTTATAGGGTTTGTAAATAATAATAGCCACTTGATTTTCGCTAAACGGTGAAACATTTTAAAATTTCCTTTGCTTGACATAATATTGCAAAGTTTGTTGTAATTTTCTTTGTCCTGATGAAGGATGCTTGTTTCACATGTGGGATCAGCATTTTTATCATGTATGATTAGAGATTTTCATACATATCTGCTGTTATCGTACTTCTTGCACGTAGATAAATCATCCAGATTTATATAGAATCTTCTATCTCTGGTTAAACCGACATATTTACTCTGTACAAGTAAGGTGTGATAAAAGGATCAGTTGTCTTTTGCAGGAAGAAATAGAACCTGGTACCTTACAAAAGAATCCTCACTAATAGGGGGTATTTCTATAATAGAAACAAAAGTAAAGTTTTCTATATAAGCATCAAAATTGCTTATCTTGATTAAATTATGAATATTATTGAAATTTGGTCTTTCCAAGAATTTTCCGGAATCGGGACTTTTTCTCAATTTAAAATTTAACTAAATGCGGAGAAAGCGGAATCGATGGAGTTCATTAATTCATCCAATTTATTATTTATTAACATTAAATTATTGATAACACATTCATACAGTTCAAACAAGATTTCTTTTTGTTTGATTAAATTAGTCTCATTTCTATTTTCTTGTACCGACTTTTGTAATGCTAACACATTATAATGCATAACACGTTCGTTACATAATACCGAATTTAAGATTTTATTAAAAGATTCAATAACTGAAGTCGTTATCTGAAATTGTTTATTAACTAATGTTTTAACTGTTTCGCCATTTTTTTCTACGTTTTTAATCATTTCAGAGATCTTTCGCCTATCGTCTTTGTCCATGATTCCGAATAAACTTCTCATAACCGAACCTAAACGGTTTATAAGACCTCGTTTAGTTCTTTTAATATCATCGCTTTTCTTTGGAAGACTATCTTATTTAGACTGTATGTCTAACGATAAAGTTATTAAGTGTTGAAGATGAATAGTTTGATTCACTGTATTCGACCTTCTTTCTATATTTTGAAATTCCGCGATAATCGGTTTAAATTTTTCATAAGCTAAAACTACACTTTCGTAGTTTCTAAAAGCTATTAACTTTCATGCGTTATTTGAGTTATATAGATCGCCTATTGGATTTAGAAATAACCCGGGGTTTTTCCTTATTTTTCTAAGTTACAGCTGACGGTGTAGATGGCTGTTGCTAATCTGAAAGAGAACGGCTAAAGTAAGGCTTAATGTTGTCAACAGATACAGTTAACGTTTTGTTTCTTTATATAAATGATATTATGGTTCTGCTAGTCACCTTCATACTTTTAAAAGGGCCTGTCCACTTTATTTGGGTTCCAGTTTTCTTTATATCGTTATACAAAACCAAGTCGTTGACTTTGTAAGTATGGGTTTTTCTTTTGCTGTTTACCCTGGCTAAGCTACGTTCTTCTATCGGCCTTTAAACGCTTTGTTGCACGCAGTGTTCATTGCCTGGAAGTATTTAGTGACAACGGCACCAACTTTGTAGGAGCATCAAAAGTACTGAAAAAGCTCTTCCATGCGGAAAATGTAAGTGTTGTAGATAAAGTGGCTGCATGTCTAGCAAATAAAGGAACCAAATGGTCTTTCATCCCTCCCCATTCACCAAATTTTGGTGGATTGTGGGAAGCAGGCGTAAAATCGTCAAAATTCCATTAGCGGCGAGTGCTTGACGGGGCTACTTTGACCTATGAAGAACTTTCCGCGGTCTTAGCCCAAGTTGAGGCTTGTTTGAATTCGAGGCCATTATATCAGGTTCCTTCTGAACATAACGAAACAATGCCATTAACACCTGGCCATTCTTTAATCGGAGAGTCTCCAGTAACTGTGACAGATCTGAACTTTGAACAAAGTTCTGTAAGCACTTTGCGTAGATGGCAGTTTACACAGAAGCTCTAACAGCATTTTTGGCGAAAATGGTCTCAAGACTATCTCACTACAATGTTGCAGAGATATAAATGGACAAAAATAAATCCGGAACCAACTTGTGGAGACTTGGTACTAGTGAAAGAAGATGATCTTTTTTCATCCAAATGGTTACTTGGTATCACCCTGGTCTAAATGGTGTAACCCGCGTGGTTACCCTTAAATGTAAAAATGGTAAAATTAAAAGACCTGTCTCTAAATTGTGTATTTTACCTAAAGCTTATTAAATTGGATTTTTTCGTCCATGGTTTCTTTTTAAATCAGTATTTAATAGTAGATATACTATTTTTAATTATTTGAGATTTTGTTACTGAGGATTCTTTTGTATTCGACTGACAGACAAACCAAATATTTTTGTTTTCTATTCGAGATTGTTATTGTTGATATTATTAGGAAGTCTGTTTTGTTTGGTTAAGGACCGAGGCTCCTTAGTGGGTGATATGTTTGTGTAAATAATTTGTAGGTATAATATTTTTAGTTCATGAAGTTCATACTAGATGATGTTTGTCATGCCACCTTTCATGGTCTTTCGGTCAGTTTTTTACTTTTCTATGCAAAATGTGATGCTATCATAGTATTAAGCACGAAAAACTTTGCGTAATATTTTTGTCATATGTGTCATTTAGTTATCTAGGAAAATTACAACTACAACAACCAGCGCCAACTTGGTACACATCCAATCCCGGGCAACGCCATTTCCATTAGAAAAATAAAAACACACACTTTCCACTTTTCTCTTGTTGCCCAACTCGGGGATCCAACCCGGGACCTCAAGAAGCTAAGTTCCACGCCAAACTGCCAGACCACAGTCACAATCAGATTTAAACAAGGTTTTCGTTACCAGTTTTACTGAAAAAAAAAATTTGATTCACTACTTATTTTCTTACCAAATATACACTATCCATCATGTTTTGGCACACTTTCCCTTATATGATATTACTACTATGAATACTACTACACTAAAATCACTACTATCTACTAAATTACTATGCTAGTATTGGTCAATAAATGCCATTCATTAACAATAGTATGTCATTCTTGTTCATTCTGTCATTTGATAATTCGCAACCCTAATCACTGTCTACGGCTTTCTAATGTCACTGTTCCGCCATTGTTGTTTACAAAATTGGACTTCTAAGAAAAAACAGACCTTACAGCTCCATTTGCTAAACCATCAGAATCAGACACGTCTATGTTTGTCGTGATGTAGTAAACATCCTTTACAAATACAGTTTCGTACGGTAATCCTCCAGTATCAATTAATGACATTTTACGCAGGTTCTGACGTAACGAAGTTGTTTCCTCTGTCGATATACAACCAATAAATATATCTATCGCTATTGAAGTGACTTTTTCTTGTGCAAGACTTAAAATTTTATTGTTGTATCTTGTTACAGCTTCGCTTGTATAAAATAATCGAATTCCATATGGACATTTAGTTTCTGATTCTTGAATAGTTACAAAACGTGATTCTAATAGAGCTAATTTCAAAACACTGAGTTGTTCACCGCTTCCAATTTTAGTTAACATCGTGGAAAACTGCTGATTTGCTTGTCTCATTACTTGGTCTAATTCATAAAATTTTAATCCACGCCACAGTCTAGGTCCAACAATCCTTTGTTTTTGTTGTTTGTATATTGGAGTAGCTCTAACTGGTGGTAATTGACGTAAATCATCATTCAGAATGATATCTATACCACCCAAGTTAATATTAAAACTTCCTGTTATCTGTTTTAAACGAGAATCAATTTGAGAAAGAAGTCCAGCACCAACCATACTGATTTCATCGACGATTAAAACTTTAATGTATCTAAATAATGCTCTGTATTGATGGGCTACTTCAATACTTAATGGAAGTAATTTTGACAGATATATTTTTAAAGCAGTATGTACAGTTGTTCCATCTATAGCAACAGCAGCTTTACCTGTTGAAGCACAAGCAATATAAGAGTTACAATATCCATCGTTATCAGAAAATCGATTATAAATTTCCATGAGTAGTTTTATAACAAAAGTTTTGCCGCATTCCGCTGGGCCCGTAAAAAATATTTGAAATGGATCACGATTTGGAGTTAAGAGATTTGAAATAACATGTAGTAAAAGTTCTCTTTGCTTCTTGTTAGCCATTCTCATTAACTCGCAAAATTCATGATTAGGCATTAAATTTTCTCGCTTCTTAGCAATTGGGCCAAGTTTGTTGAGCACAGCTAAGCGAAGATCACTATTTATATCGGAAATAGGATCGTCATATAAATCTTGAAATGGATTAGGATCCGGCATAACATTAGCAACATCTTGTATTTCATTATCGTCTTCAATACCATCTTCGCGACATAAAGTTCGACAAATTATAAAACATAAACTCAAATAATTACTAAAACATAAACTCGATATTTCAATAGTCTTTTGGATATCCAAGTTAGATTCAAATTAATTGCATCTTTTTAAAATTATATCTTCATTGTTGTTGTATATTTCAATGAATTTCATTTTAAGTATTTCTTCATCTTCATTTCGAAATGGAATGTGTAGATATACCATTTCACGTTTATAATCGTTCAAATCTCGTCTCATATCATAATTTCAATAGCGAATAATACGTGGAAGTTTTCTTTCTGTGTAAGTACCATAAGATTTAATGTTGTATTTAGCAACGAATTGAGCGAGTGTTATATTCTCCAAGTCCTGGTGTCTGCGTACATATTTATGAAACCAATTATCCTTCCAGATATTAGTAGAATCTTCTCCGATTCCTATCACATCTAATTCTTTCTGTGTTTTTTTTATTCTTTGGTGATCAACCGGCCACATAGTTGGAATAGTAGTAACAATAGTAGAGCATTCAAACATTGGCTCTCGCAGTTAATACCAAGCAGCCTCTTGACTAGTCATCTCTACACCGTTCAGCATATTCACACCTAATTTTCTTGTGATTTCGACAATATCAAACTCTGGATGTTCATTCATAAAAAAAATGTTCATTCATAGTTTCAATAATCTGACGTTGTAGATGATTAATACCACGATTGGTTTTATTTACATACTCTGCGACGTAATTGGCACATGAACATTCTTTAGTAATAAACTGAATGTCCATATTTGATTTAAAAATGTTGAATATAAAACGAATTGAAAGGATTATGCCACTTTTCACAAGGTTGACGCTTGATAAAGACTCTGAGTCTCTTGATTCTAGCTGGAAGTATATTGTTATAAAATAATCTTCATCAGAAGTAATATTATTTTGTTCATAAAATGATGATATATCAGAATAATCCTTATTTTCTAAATCAATCCGTATAGCTTTGAAACGTTGAAAATAAGTTTTAAAATTCGGCTCATCTTTTTGCATAGGTGATAGAATCACAGTAGGCATGAAAGGTGCTTCAAATCTGCATTGCTGTGGTTTATTTGCTACTTTTTTTTTGTAACAAGTAAACGTATGCTTGTGCGTTTGATGACATATTGAGATGAAACGGATATTAAACTATTAATTAATTCAATAGCATCTAACTTATTATTATCAAGTGCATCTATTGGAGCATTAGCCAGTCACAACAACATGTGAGCATGTGGACTATCACGATGCTGGAACTCAATACGTCTAAAATAATGAATAACATAATATTTTCCAAACGGACTGAATTTTGGCAACTTTAAAATATTTAATAAGACAATTTGTTAAAATGTATAGCACACGTAACTGCATCCTCGTTAACAAGTGTTGTTTTTTCGAGGTAATGTAAAAGTTCAGCAAATTCTTCAGAAATACTTTCGCCGTTGTGTTTCAACTTGTAGAGTTTTTGGAGAAGATCATTCAAACAAATTTTATTGGCGCTGACAGTAAGGAAAATAGTTGGTTTGCCCAACTGTCTGATCATGGCAAAAAGGTATTTTTTACGATCCATCTAATACCACGTTGAATTTGGAATTGCTCTTAGAAATGCCAGATTGGTTTCAATGCAATTATGAATATACTGTTTATCTTCAATTTGTTGTCTAGTAATTTTAGTATCCTTACCAACGTGTTTAAAAGCAACTGTCAGTGAGTCACGGACTCGAATCCTCATAATCTTCATCGCTGTATACAATAAATGATACGGTGTAACTGCACGACGATCAGATCTCCTAAGCTCACTAGAACATACACACATACGTAGTGTTACATTAACGCCATCTCTAAAATTACGAAATTGACCTAGATAAATTGCAGGAAAAGAAAATTCTTCGGCATGTTCATCAAATAATAGACTTTGGGGTAAATTTTCTTCACCAGGTGCTATGCGTAAATATTGTTCTTCATCCCACATTAATGTTTGTTGTTGTGCCGTAAGACCCTCTTTTACAGGAACGTGTTCGCTAATATCATCTTGTTGAGCTTGATCGTGAGTTTGATTTTCATTAAAAAATGAAACATCAATTTTAGTATCATATACAATATATACAGCGGAGATGATACCAAAAATTGTAAACAATACTATATTAAAATAATAATTAAAATACAAGGCTCTGTAATACGTGCGTACAAGCTTTAAACAAGAATAACATTCCTTTAATGTCAACATATAATGGTTTTAAATAACCCGATATACCCCAACAATTATCACCTTTAGATTTAATTTCTGAGAGATTAATATCACCTCGTATTCCGTTCATGCAGATCAGAAGACTGAGACATATAAATGGTCAATACGGCATTTACGGTCAAATAATTATTATATTATTATTATTGGCCGCCTCGTTGGTCGAGTGGCTGGCGTACACGCCTAACTACACCGACCAATCGCGAGGCTCGGGTTCGATTCCCGACGGGGGCAGGCATTTGTGTGATGAACATTTAGATGTCTGCATTTCCAGGTCTGGGTGTTTATTAAATTTATTCTGGTATGTATTTAAGTAATTCTATGTATTATTATCGTTGACTAACACCAATAACACAAGCATATAATTTGCTTACTTTGGGGTTAGATTCAATTTGTGTAACTTGTCCAGGGATATTTATTTATTATTTATTTATTTATAAGAGTGGGTGAAACTGAACCTAGAAGAAATGAAAATTAATAAAAAATATAATCAACATACCTAGCCATGTTATCAGTGTGGTATTGTTACGGTGATATTTCAAATTATTAAAAAAAAATATTGAAATGTTTAACCTTCCGTGTCTATACTATATTATCTGAGACACATTGAGCTCACTGGGTCTATTAGGAAAATATACAATAAAATACCCGCGACATGCCCAAGAAGTACTGAAGTAATGAAAGACAAAAGTTTGAAACTGCGGTTAATAGAAATTTTAGAAAATTCGATTAATCGTTAACAACTTAAAGTTTTTAATTTTGAATGACCCTTAGAAAACTTAATGTACATAGGGAGGGTAAAATAAAATTTATTGAAATTATTTTAAGTAAAAATATTTAATTAAGCAAATAAAGTTAATTGAAAATTAGTGACCAAGTAAAATAAATCAATGTTTCAAATTATTGCGGAGGTAAGAGAATTATATTTACCTGTAGTAACAGGCTGAGGCAATGGCTCAAGCGTCATTCGCGAATTTAAAGTTGATGGACTATACAAAACTTCATTCACAGATGATTTAATTCCTTGAGTGATTTGTTTTTTCCGCAACCTATACATCCGAGACCTTTCTGCGGATGTTGATGAAGTTTTTTTTATTATCTTAAGTGTTGCATCTTTTTTTCGGTTACGATAATTTTTACATATCTCTGCATTACTTAAAGGCATCTCGAAAACTGAAAAATTGAATTTTTTTTTAATTATTTCTCGCTGTGATTAATTTGATTATTCGTTTAAGTTTATTAGTATGTTCCAAATAATTATTAAAATTTATTTTGATACCATCGTCATGTTGTACTGTGTATGGGACAATCTGACGAAAAATTTTATTGTTAAAAATTTTAAGATTTCTTTAAGAAAGAAACATTTAATTAAATTTAATATTTAGAACAATTTATTTTTTTCAGAATTAAATATTATTATTATTTGTATCTATTATTAATTTATTAAATTAGAATGTGAATTAAATAAGAATGTGAAAATTTATATTAGTTTATGATGTAAATAAACAATACTTACCGTCAACTAACCCCAAAATTCTATAAACGTATTCAAAGTAATACGTAAAAACTGTTTTTATCACTTAAAATAATTACTCAAAATAATATATAAAAACAATTATTATCACTTACAATCACAGTAAATTATTGTAATATTATTTTATAATGGTGCCGATTTTATTGTGTCACCGCTAAAGCTAAACTAACTTAAAATTTTCTAATATTAGCTTAAATTTAGAGAAACGGTATTCCGTTGTCACCATAGTTCTAAAATTTCTTTCTAATTTGACAGTACTAAGACGGCGATAAATTGAACAGATAGTGATGTCCTTGTGTTTACACGTGAATTGCATTCCTTTATCGAGAATGGGTAAAAGAAAGAATGAAACAGAAATTACTTAAAAACGAGTATTATTTCAAGTACAATTATTTCAAGTACAATTATGTATTTTCTTATCAATAAACAAGTTTTATTGAAAATGAAATTCAACCTGTCTTTGTTTTCGCTTCCCAACGTCAGTTTTTAATAAATAAATAATGACATGGCTGTATAATTTAATGTCTTTGTCGAATATTGTCAAGTCAATCGGACGAAAACAATATAACCTATTATATTAATAAAATAACATTATACAAATTGTAAAACAAAACATAATAGGTACTTTATTTTAATTGTAATACATACAATCTTCTGTTTTTACTTCATAATTAAAAAGAAACGAAAAGAGCAACGAGAAGTTTATAATAAAGTTTTTGTTGAAATACTCCAAAAATAAACAATTTGAAAATTGTTGAAACAAAAGGTTTGTATTGTTTGGACCTCATTGTTATATGTTAAGAGGTATTTTAGTGTTTAAGGTTCTTAATTTATGTTTGCATTTCAGGTAATGAACCAGATATCCTGTATTAGAGTTTACGAAAAGTTTAACCAAACAGAAGATTAAAAAGAAGCTCAGCAAAACTTTACCACCTAGACAGCAGTACAACATGCGAATTAAAGTGTCCTAAAACATTAAAAAAAAATACCAAAGTCTGATAATTCTAAGTTAAATAAAAAATCTTTAAGGTTTTTAAACTCCTGATCAGAGAGTGATTTTTTAGTTGAGGGAGATTGGTAATTTAAATACATTAAGGTATATTATAAAATTACAAAATCCAACATTTATAAAGACAAATAAAAGTTATTTTAAAACCAACTCAAACTTGAAGAATTGAGTCTATTGAAACTGGTTGAGACAGGGTTAAATTGAAAGTAAAGGAATAGTAAGATATGCACATATTATTTGAAGATTGGTTTTAGATGTTACATTATAATATGTACTTATATAAATAAGAGTAAATTAGGATATCTTTATACCTATCTGCATGTCACTTGGACTGAAGATTTTTCAATGACGGTGATGTGTAGTAACTCACTCTTTTCTTTTAATATAAAATTATGTTATTGTATTATAAAAGTGAGAAATTCAGTGATATTTTTTTATACTCAGTGAATATATATTAGGTGTATTTAAGTAATGAGTTGGGTATGTAATTTTGTGTTTTAAAGTAAGTATATTTTTACATTAAGTAAGAAAAACTAAAAAGACATGCGCCTAATTTAAGTTGCATTTTGAAACTTGTTAACATTTTTTTATCAAAAAATCCAGTTGTATAGATAGTCTTTGTGTAAAATAATTTGATAAAATTTTAGATGTGAGTTAGCTAACTTTGATTTTTAAGAAACTGTTTTTTATTTACAATAGACAATTCAGCAATGTTATTACATTAACATTATTATTTAAATTGTATAAAATAATTTAAAAGATACATTACAAATTTTCACCTAGAACTAAACAAAAATAGTTTTTTACCTTTATTTTATTTACTTTTTCTCTCTTACTTTTAATAATATGGTTGCTTTTATAATACTCATACACAGATTTATGTCATATCCAGGTAACCATTAGGCCCAATGCCTCTGCCTCTAAACAGCATGCATGCATGCAATGATTTAAATATCATCTATGGTGTCTATAAGACAAAAGTTTTTTCTGGAGAGCTATGTGCTTATTACCTTACTTAGTAGAACAATTATAAATGTAAGTTTTATAGAATTATTGGATTTTAAGAATTTATTAGGTACTTGATCAACAAAATATAAAGAAAATTAATATCTTCATACGGAGCAGTAGCATCAAAGTCGTCTGAAAAAACCAAGAAGAATACCTTTAATATGAAATTGAATTTTGTCATAAATTTTTGACTATATGTTCTTTCCCGTTATTTTTATATCGCCTTTGCTAAATGAAGAAGACGTGAATATCACATGGATATTGATCTGAGTATGTCTGGAGTTGGTGGTAGAGAGTAATCTATCAATACAAAATTATTAATACTTTAACATTTTGCCTACATATCTTGAGGATAGAAATATCTATTTTGTCCACATGACTTAGGATGTGCAGGTCTGTTAAGACTCACATTCAACGTTATAGAAACCTACAAGAATAATAATAATAAAGAATAAGCATCACAATTCCATAACAAAAATGTGAAATACACATTGTTTTTGCTTTTCCAAATGATATAATTTCTATTAGTCCCAATAAAAATGTCAAGAATGTATGTTATTTCTTTAATTACTAATAAATGTTGCTTTTCAGTCCGAACTTTGGATTCTCCTGATGGTAAGAGTCAAATGTGGCCACTAGACACTATAAATGTTACATTACATGTGCGTTGCTGTCCTGTGGCTGGAATATTAAGGCTATTGTGCAAGTATACAGGTAACCTTACCATCCGGACCAGAAAATAACAAGCCATTATGGTGGCAGTGGCAGGTAACTGGGCAAGTTGACGCACAGCACTACATCACTTCATCTTGTTGAAAATAATTTGTGCTCGCCTCTTATGAGCTGTCTGGTACAGAGGCACCTGGTCAATTCAACTCGACAGATCCAGACCAACCCAATGTAATATTTTTGTTAATGAGGTGCCTCTGAATCGCTGTAATGTGTGTAAAACCAGGGAAATTAGGGTTCAAAGATATTACTTGGGCTTTGCATTGTGTAGGTAACACAATGTTATAAGTAAATTTATTACTGACATACAATGAAAATTAACAATTTTACCACATATACACACACATACCTTTTAGTACTTTGTTTATATTATAAAATCCTGTTGTATCATATGAAAGACTTCCTGGAACATGGGGGTGATTTATTGTTGCCTTTTTTTTATACCAATATGTGTCCCATCTACGGCAACTATGGTATTGAAAAAAACCTTTCGATGAATCTTTAGAGACCAAATGTATACAGCTTTTTATGTCGAGTCTAAGACTTACTCTGCCATACCGTTTGAGTTTGTGGCTTTAAAGAATTTGATGTGTAAGCATGTGAATTTGTAAAATAAATGAAAGTTTTTGTAGGTACCTACCAACGGTTAGGACATCTACTGACTGTTTGTTTTTGTTTGGTAAAAATTGCTGCCGCATGCAATAAACAATACATGTTTAAATTTACAAGAAATCACGGAGGCAATCATGTTAAATTAATGCTAGCATTATGGAATTATAATTTCGTAGGTAAGTACTTTTTAGACGAATCTACAACAATGCTGACATCATAAAATTTTCTGTTTTAATCATAGGGCTACTTTCAGCTACCCTAAGATAATTTAACAATCAGTTGTAATAAAACAAGAGTAGTTTATATGGAAACTAAACTTAATCGTCTTCAAAAAAAAATTCTCTAAATTTTAAGTGAAATTTGTAATTTTAAGTGAAATTCGACATAAAACATGCACATCAGAGTACGAAACGATGTCCTTACTTTTACTTTGTTGGTACCTTTTTTTGAAAAACTAAAATGTTATCTATAGCTCAGTTCATCATGTCGGTTTTTCGTGACAGCGTGCGCGCGCATCTTAAAAAATTACCTTCATCATTTTTTCCTAACGTGCCAAAAGAAGTATAACTTCATAAAAGAGATTTTTTTTATAATTAAAAAAAATCATATCAAAAGGGAACAAAAGTTGTGATGTCAACTATTATAGACAGGTGACTTGTGATTATCAAGTATTGACTATTGAAGGAAGAATATGAACTGGAAGACTTGAGCAAGATGCTCGGTGACCTCGATACAGTTTCCCAACAGGTGGGTCTTAGGATGAACTCAGATAAGACGAAAGTCATGTTCAACGTTCATGTAACACCTATACTAGTTCACGTTGGGAACTCAATTCTTGAAGTTGTTGATCAGTATGTATACCTAGGTCAAACAGTTCAGTTAGGTAAATCCAACTTCAAGAATGAGGTCGACCGCCGAATCCAACTCGGATGGGTAGCGTTCGGGAAGTTAAAGGGTATCTTCTTGTCCAGATTACTGCAGAGCCTAATGTGGAAAGTCTTCGACCAGTGCGTGCTACCGGTGATGACATACGGAACTGAGACTTGGCCACTAAATGTGGGCCTCTTAAATAAGCTTAGAGTCGCTCAGCGTGCGATGGAGAGAGCTATGCTCGGTGCTTCTCTGCGAGATATGATCCGTAATTCGGTGATCCACAAGAGAACGACAGTAACCGACATAGCCCAGAAAGTCAGCAAGCTGAAATGCCTATGGGCAGGCCACATCGCTCGCAGAACCGACAACCACTGGGGAAGAAATGTTCTCCAGTGTCGGCCCCGCGCCGGAGGACGTAGTGTTGGAACACCTCCCACCCAGTGGACGTCTTCCAGCTGATGATGATGATGATGATGTTTGAAGGAAATACAGTTTTATATTATTATCCCACTATCATAACATCCACGGTTTTTATTATAGTATTCCAGTTTAGATAGATAAAATTCATATACGTGGCAGCCTTAATTCCCCAAATATCCCAAAGTGCAGGTACGTAACGGCAAATAAAGGCAAATGAAACAAAGGGTTTGAACTACACTAACCATACATTTGCTAAGTATATTTCACATACCTACCTACCGGCAGGTACCACTGACTGTTTCGCCTTACGTTTTAATAACAACAAAATATGTTAAGAAACACATAATATGATAACTGTTGTGACAACTGAAATTTATAAATTTGCCATCCTGGTAGTTGTTGTGAAATCAAAAGACTATGTCGATATTTTTCTAATACTGGCCAAGTATTTTACGTTATAATTGGTTGAAAGTTGCTATTAATATCAGATGATTAGGTTTTCGAGAAAAGTGTGTTTCAATTTATTTTAAATAGAATACTATTCTTACATAGATAGCTGTGTGTAGAAATATTGTTAAATGCTATATAGCATGCAAGTTCCTAAACAGGAAAACTTCTTATTGACTTTGTAAAATTTGTATCGTTAATTTTGCAGATCTTATGTATGCAGTATGTACAAAGTAAAAAAAGAAAAATTGTTAGAATATTTTCATGACTGGTTAACATGTTTTATCTATTTCACAACGGTTTCTTGAGGAATCATTGTAGATGTAACATAATTATATAAATATATATAATAAAAATTACGTATTCAAAATGTATAATTAATTGGAAATCGCTAAGATACTATTGAAATTTTGTTGTGTATTCAGTAGTTGAAACCTCATCAATATTTTTTTATATCAACTTCAATATAATTCTCTTGGATTACATCATAATTAAATAAATATTTGTAAGATAAACTACAGTCACGAGTATTCAAGCATAAAAGAAAATGAGATTACTAATGATTGGTTCATTTAGTGTGGGACGATAGCAAGAAATATTCATTGTAAATGTAAAACATTATTACAACGTTATTTAACATCTACTATAAGTCTAAAAATACGGTATCGAAGAACGACTTAAATACATAATTAATGGGTTCATACATTGCATAGTTTACATTTATATTAAAATGTAACATTTATAGACTGTAAAAATGAGCTCATAAGTAAAAATGCTTTATCAGAGTGCATAATGAAATTCCTCGCTATGTGCAAACGCACAATGCTAATCTTCTGTCAAGGTGGTAGATATTTATTAAGAAACTGCATTAAACCAGAAGTTAGATTTATGTCTATTAAATTCAAAATTGATGAGTTAAAGCAAAAAGTCAACTTTTAAAGTATTTTTAACTTCAGTTGTTTACCTAAATCATAGCTTATAAGTACAAAGTAAAACTAACTGTGGTGCAGACTGTTAGGTCGTATACATAATATGTAAAACTATTAACTTGGTCTGTTGTATATACAAAAAAACCTTAAAATGTACTAATTTTATTGGTTATTTCGTATTGTATTGGTTACAGGATTATGATTATGATACAAAAATTTAATTAGTAAGTGGATATATTACCTGAAACTGTTCTGCTTTCAGTTTTTTTTAAGAAATATCTATTGTACATACTATTAAGAAGGGTTTTTTTCTACTTTGGCGTTGCAGTTAGTAATATAATTTTGTTTCTGTTAAGTCTTAAGTGGATAAAGTACAATTTTGATTAATAAATCTAGTTATGTACTGAAAAGCTAAACAATACAAGATGTGACTTTTTACAAATGATTACATAGGAACTGTTCAAATATTAAGTCACCATTTAAATATCATGTCTAATAATGAAAATCTGAATTTTCAAAAAAATGGTTGTAGTAGTTTTCGGTGCAGTGGAAAATATTAGAGTTCATATATTAGTTGAAATAAATATCAATTAAATTAGTCGAAATTTTTGCTATTAACATTAAATTTCAATTCTTTTATTTAATTTAGTGCATGTAATAACTATTTTCCTGGGACAGGAAATATGTCCGGAAAGGCCAACTGTTAGAAACACTGGCCAATACGTGTCGGATCGTGGAGCAGGAAGGGCCTTATATTTGTGCAATGTGTAAGCCAGTGTCTAATTAAGTGTGCTTAACTGCTAAGGTAAGCCTAAAATGTTGAGTTGTAATGACAATGTGAGTTAAATATATTATGTTTTAGATCATAAATATGTTTCATTTTCTGAGTCTTTAACACATAATTCATAAAATAACATCAAAATACCATGGAATTCATTAAACGCTTCTTCATAGTTATCACAAGCAAGAATTTCACTAAAAGTCATAGCTGTTGATAGGCATTCATAAAACTTAAAAGACGCTTTGTTTCAAACCAAAAGCTATGCTTTGGTTTATAATTTGTGACTGGTATAACAGCAACGTGTATACTTTTTGCAATTTCATTTTCAGACAAACCAAGAATATGAGTAACACGTAAAACATTATCTTAATTACTAGCAATTATATCTAGACAAGCATGTTTTCTTGAAGGTTTTAAAAGAATAGTGACGGAACTTAATATATTTTAAAATACTTGTTAAATTTTTGTTAGTAGTGTTAGATTGCAAAACATCATGTTCTTATCTCCACATAAAGTAATATACTTCTTAAGACATATATTCATCATTTTTTTATAATAATTCTAATTTTATCTTATGATAATGGAAGAATAACAAGCTGACAGATTTCCTGATGGTAAGAAATTCACGCCGCCTAGAAACACCAAAGATGGTAATGGTGCGTTGTAAACCTGAAGCCGAAATGTTAGGCCTCGAGCAAAAGTAAATTGATCAGCTACCTTACCCTCTGAACCGGAACACGTCAAAGGCAAGCATTGAACATTATGCTGGCAGGAATAAGTAAGGCGGTGGTACCAATCCGGGCGAGTCGCTGCGATACTCTACCACCTAGTAGGATGTCACGATGTTCTAAACGGTAAGCCTGTATTCGCCTTTTACGAGCTGCCTGGTAGTAACGCAAATGGTCTACTCTGCACAGGAGCCCGGACCAACACAAGGTCAAGAAATATCTCTTTATTTGAATTAGGTGTACTATATATAAATAATACAAATAAATTATAGTTTATTATCTCAACTGCATAGCATGCAAAGGAAAACGGTATGTGTATTTGTAAATCAAGAGGTTTATAAAGACGATCTTTACTCACTACTGTACAGGTGCCACCACGACGCTGCTAACTACTAAACAAATTAAATTTGCTAACTGGGAGGTTTTCACAACTTTACCGGACTATCAAGTTTATTTTTTTTTACGAACCATGCTTACAAAACGTTTCATTAAGACAGGTGACATATAGACACGCGGCAGCGTGTCATGCAAAGTTCAAGCAAAGAAACGAAAAGTCCCGGTTCGAGGCCAACTGCTAGTTTATATGACATAGCGTAATTCTGAGGACCACCGTGCCCCCAACTCTAGATTTGATTATCAAGGAAGATAGAAAAAAATAAATACGTATCATTTTTATAAGATTGGTGGGTGAAAAGAATACTCGTAAAACCTCAAGGAAATTCGTCTCATTCTATATGCTTATCACATTTACAAAACAGCTCTCAACATAAAACGTACTTTCATATATGTCAAAAGGCGAATTTGTTATCACTTTGTGAATAACTCCCATGTGAATTGCGAGACCCTCTAAACTTTATTGATTTAACAGTTTTTATGTTATACAACAACGAAAAAGTACCCTGCTTTCCTAATGATAAGAGAAGAAAGCCGCGTATAGACACCATCAATAATATAGGTGCGTCACTGTTTAAGTCCTAGCCGTTATTCTTAAACTGCAAGGAAAGTAGCAGTTTTATTACAAATTCGATATGTCCGACAGTTTATCCGTCCTTATATCATAGCCACAACTTATGTAGACATATCTCTTGAACCGATTTACCATTTTTATACAGAAAAAAAAAGATTACTCTCCCTGTACATGGTATTAAAACTGAAAAATAATCTTTATAAAATACGTAGCTTTATTTATGCTGCATGCAAGATAATTCAAAAACGGTTATTTCTCAAAATCAATCGTTATAAATATAGACACATCCAAAGAGGTTAAATCTGTATCCGCCATCCTCCATCTGTTAAAATAAAAGAAAATTTAAAAAATGTGTATGCCATACGTCAGTAAGTTTAAAACCACAAATTATATAGACATATGTACAAAGTTAAAATGTTCAACAAAAACAATGTGGAGTTTTGGCGCAATCGAGAGAAAAGATGGTTGAAGTTTTTTCATAATTATTGAATTTCGTATTGATATTGAGTGAAATTAGTCAATTTTGATGGCGATTTGTAAAATATTGTTCAGTGTACAATTTTGTCAAGTGCGCAAATGAAATACTCATGAAGAAACTGTCATGTATTTCCACGTTGCCGCCAAATCTCGTTACATGAGCTTGAGTAATGAGACCACCACTTTACTCAAGCTCATGTAACGAGATTTGGCGGCAACGAGGAAATACATGACACGCTAGTTTCTTCACGAGTAATGAGACCACCACTTTACTCAAGAGCTTGACATGACTTACTGACGACTCATGACTGATGACTAACTATAATTTATTAAAATTGATTTAAAATTTGATGCAAATTTCTACTTGACTAATGACAAAATACTAACGTGAAGGCCAAAACTTAAAAAAAGAAAAACAATGTGACAATCGGTTTTCACAAAAAGCACATTTTCAAAACTGCAACTATAACATTGTTAAAAAATATTATAAAAATCAGTCACAGTTTGCTGTTAAAAATGGATGGCGAAATTCCGAGATTTTCAGTCAAATATCTTAGTATATTTATATCGATGCAAGAAAGCGTAAACACTGTAACCATAAAAAATCGAAGATTTGTTTTTTACACCATCGGAATGAACCGATTCTCGTAGCTCTAGAACAAAAAATAGTTTTGCACAGCGCAAAATTTTGGTGATTTCGAAATTATTTCAAACTATATCGTTGTAACCCGCCCTGAAACTCGTGTTTTTTAGAGTGAAGGTACTTACACTATTTGATGGATCATAATTTAAATTATGACCATGGTTGCTACGTTTATGCGGTACTACAGTTTTAGAAACACTCGGGTTATATGCGGATCATGATAAAATAATATGGGACCCCCTAGAAATCATGACCTAATTTTCTTAAAATCAACTACCAAATCAGTTGGCTTTTGACGAAGTTTTTATTTTGTATGTTTGTTACCCGTTTACTACAAACGGGTAATAAACATACAAAATAAAAACTTTCATTAAAATTGAAAACTTCCTGCTTTTTCGGAGTCGGTTTAAAGCTATCTGACCTGGCGAACCTAAGGTAACGCTTAATAGCTACTGACAAACTGTAAGCTAAACATTACAGTATTAGTTTTCCTATTTTCTTTGTAAAATTGAAGTTGAAAATTTGTAAGAAAAAAATTAAATATTGATTTTCCTGCTTTCCCTGCAAAGTTCTCAGTTTATTTTTGTAGGAACCTTCTCTTAACGATTCTCTTCATTTTCAAAACAGTGTCTAACTACATAAAAAATCTCGGTAAAAGAAAATAAACATGGATTCTCAAATAGATTAACATTCATAAAAAATCTCCTCCTTATTATAGTTCAATTAGTTCAGAAAGAAGATTAATGAAGAACAAAAAACCTATATGATAAAAGAATTTTGTATATACAACAAGAGAGGTTTCTACTCAAGAAAATAAATATGTTATTATGAAAGAAAAATAAAGGATAAACGGATAATTTAATTTCATAAATGTGTAATCAAAAAAAAGAATTCCTCCTAAAAAGTCTTTTATTTCAATATCTGACGTATGTGCAATGTTTTATTGATACCTATGTATTGTCTATTACATCATTTACATCACTTTATTTTGGTAAGACTAAATATTGCATCTTTTAACAGCATTATAAAATAGAGAGTGTGCTTGTTACGACGGTTATGCTTTTCCAAAACCATGACAAAATGAACCTTCCATACTTTGTTTAATATAGTTACAGCGTTTACTAGATCTCAAAAAAAGTTTCATTTGCTGTAACTCTTATTAAATCTTGTCTAGGGACCTTTAGCAAAAAACGATAATTATCCTTTTATAGGTTAGCACAAACTGCACAACTTTGCTACAAACCGCATGCTTGTAACGGTTCATGAGTCATGATTTTTTTTCTAAAATTTCGTTTTTTGACTTTTCTGTAAAGTTCATATTTTCAGGGTTTCAGCGTTTACGCTCTCCAGCGTCAATATAAAAAAGTCTAAATATAGTATTTAATCTTACCCTTTCAGTGTTGTAGTTTAACACTCAAAGTCCTCATCCATCCTTGGTAGCACGAAACTCTTCCAAAGCCAATTCGTTTCAGATCTTGACAATGGCTGTGATTCTGCTGTCCACAAACTAAACTTACAATACAATACAATATTTGTATTGCTCTTAATATGGTCATTTACACATAATTTTGTCACCATATTAACCATAGGTACCTGACATGCAAACTTACAATTTTTCGTTGAGATCTAAATAATATGTTACAGGAACATGATGCGATTTCTACAATCCATCCTTTTATTAAGCGCAGAAGTATTCATTTTTATTTCGAGTAATATATAATAAAATATGTTGAAATAACTATTATATTTTATGCTATTATTGTCAAAAAGAGTAAATTATATTAAAGTATCGATGCCGATAAGTTATATATTCACAAGATAAATAAATTCATCATCGTAATTATTAATTATCATCAGCCGGAGGACGTCCACTGCTGGACATAGGCCTCCCCCAAAGAGCGCCACAAGTCGCGGTCACAAGCCGCTTGTATTCCGCGACTCCCCGCGACTTTGACCAGTTCATCAGTGCACCGGGTGGGAGGTCGTCCAACAATACGTCCTCCGGTGTGGTGCCGCCACTCGAGAACCTTTCTTCCCCAGCGGTTGTCGGTTCTGTGAGCAATGTGGCCTGCCCATTGCCACTTCAGCTTGCTAACTCTCTGAACAATGTCGATTACTCCCGTTCCCTTGCGGATCACCGAATTACGGATCATATCTCACAGAGAAACACAGAGCATAGCTCTGTCCATAGCACGCTGAGCGATTCTGAGCTTATTTAAGAGGCCCACATTTAACGGCCAAGTCTCAGTTCCGTATGTCATCACTGGTAACACACACTGGTCGAAGACTTTCGACTTTAGGCTATGCGTTAATTTGGACAAGAAGATACCCTTTAGCTTCCCAAAGGCTGCCCATCTGAGTTGGATCCAGTGGTCGATCTCTTTCTTGAAGTTGGATTTATCTAACTGAACAGTTTGACCTAGATATATATACTGATCAACAACTTCGAGAATTGAGTTTCCAACTTGAACTGGTATAGGTGCAACATGAACATTGGACATGACTTTCGTCCTATCCAAGTTCATCCTAAGACCCACCTGTTGGGAAACTCTATCGAGGTCACCTAGCATTTTGCTCAAGTCTTCCAACGAAGGTGAGTGATGTACTCACCATTGACACTCATGCCGAGTCTTTTCCAGTCCAGAAGCTTGAAGACATCTTCCAGTGCAGCAGTGAACAGTTTCGGAGAAATAACGTCTCCCATCTTTCTGCGAGTGGATAGGTTTCGAGCTCTGATCCTGTAATCGGACCGTCATAGCGGTTTTTTCGGCCGAG
>NJDC01004147.1:0-23655 GCA_002245475.1 Calephelis virginiensis
AATTAACGGAGAAACATAATATGTAAACTTCAAGAAATTAAAACTAAAGACATATTAAAGGACTCAAATAAGCTTTGTTTTAGTGAAGGAAATGACTTTTAAAAAGGGGAAGGGGAATATGTTAAGAAACTGAAGAAATTAATTTAAAATTTTAATATGAAAAAGAATTTATTATTACGGAAGACGTGGCAGCATGGCCTAAAGGTCTTAGCCGGCCCCAGAAAGGGGCAAATTAACTTAAAAAAAAATTAAAAAAAGAATATTACCAAAAATTTTACTTTATACCTATTTCTTGCAAGAGTTTTGGCGCCATCGTGATTCGTGAATGAAGATGGTCGTAATTTTTTCACAATTATTGAATTTAATGTAAAATATGAGTAAAATTGGTTAATTTAGGTGGGAATTAGTTTGATTTTGTTCAGTGAAAGTGCACTAATGAAATAATCATGAAGAAATTAGTGTATCGAGAATTGCCTCGATGCCGCCAAATCTCATAAACGAGCTTGTGTAACGAAACCACCGCTTTACTCAAGATCTAAACAAGACTGTGTAAATAGCGACTAATGACTGAAATAAGGAATTAATATAGAAGACATAAATTGAAAATATATAACAAGAAAAATATTTATTAATACCAACGGAAGACGTGGCTGTATGGACACAGATCCTTTGCCTTTCCCCGACTGGGATAAAATTAAAAAACAACTATTTCTTGCAAACAAATTTGAATAAAAATTACAAAGACCTACAAATTTTAAAGACTAAAAAGCAAAAACTGTAAATAAATTCTTACATATAATATAATACAAGGTATTTCGTAGAGACATAATAATTAAGACTAATTTAATTTGAGGTACGTATCTATTAACTAAGAATAATAAAGTATGGCTCAAAGAGAACGCCGTTCTAATGCTGGTAATCGTATGGCCAAATTATTAGATGAGGAAGAAGAGGACGACTTTTATAAAACAACTTATGGAGGTTTTCAGGAAACAGCAGAAGATAATGACTATGTGTAAGTGTTCAGGCTAATTTTATTGCCATGATAATACAATCCGCTACAGCCTTCGGCTACATTCTGCACGATACAAATCACAGATATCTGCTTTAAGTTGTAAAGGATCCCAGAATATTTACAGACAGAGAAATAAATGTATGTAGAGAGATGTAAATAATACACACAGCATTCATTATTATGTTATATTTTGTAGCCAGGAAAAAGAACAAGATGATGTTGTGGACTCAGATTTTGACATTGATGAAAATGACGAACCAGTTTCTGATCAAGAAGCAGATGCAAAAGAAAAAAAGAAAGTTGGCGGTAAAGTTTACAAAGTAAGTGAAAAATTGCCTACATAATATCTTGTTTTTTAATAATCCTATGATATTGAAAATGTGAAAGTGTGAGATAGAAACTTGATGGGAATATAGTACCTAGGTATATATGTCACAAAAAAATAACACATAGGCTGCAATTGATAAAAAAAACATACTTTGAGATGTCAGTGATGCCACATGTGGAAGCTAGTAGTTTTATGTAATATAATAATAACATTAACAAAACAAAACTAATAAAATATTAGCCTTCTACCTTTCTTCAATCGTATTTTCTTATTAATAATTGCTGCCTCATTTATTATCACAATTATCTGTGTGTAACCATGATTTCAATACATTGGAAGCTTTTTGTTTTAAATTGTAATGATTAAAAAAATTACAATAACAAAACAATTTGAAAGTTAAGAGTAATAATAATGGTAGCCTTACATAATTAACATTATTAACATTTTAATTTGCTTTTTTTAAAGTTAAAAAGGTAACATGTTTCTGAATTAAAATTGAATTCTTGTCTGGTGTTTGAATTTTTTGTGATTGTGAGCTAATTTCCAAAATTGTGTTGTCTGTCTCAATTATTACTATGTATATTAAATACTAAAACCTTTTCTTGCGTTATTCTTAAAGGATCCTAACAGAAAAAGAAAAGCAGCTGTAGAGAAGAAGAAAAAAGTAATTGCTAAGAAACCAAGAGAACAGAAGCCAAAGGAAGATGCAGGAGAGAAAGCAGCTCATAAAGAGTCATTAGTAATAGACAATTCAATAGGTATTGTTTATACTTTTTGGTTTTTTTCAATTATCTTACAAAAACAATGTTGCCTAGAATTGGATATTTATCCTGTTGGCGATAGGTTAGGAGCATATCACATTGCAAGATTTTGTTTCTTGGTCCAGGATCCCCTGGTTATACCTATGCCTACTTCTTAGAGGTTGGGTGTGAACAACACATGGGTTTTGTGGAATTCTTGATTGTCGCTAAACAATAAGTGATTGGCCAGTTTAAATGTGTAGGTCTTTGAATGACAACTGTGTTACCTACTTAAAATCTAGGCCAAATTTTATCGAAATTAGTAAAATAAGAACATGAAGTCTTCAATTTTTATAAATTTTTAGGTGGGAATACATACCCCCATTATGCATAAAGCTTGTTTTCTAATCTCTGTGACTGAATCGACAAATCTAAATGTCAAGTTTACAAATGATATCTGATTTTTATTTGGAATGCTGACCTGTAATGCTAATTGTTTAAAACGTAAATTGATTTTGATTTTTCAAAAATGAAAAACCAATATGACCGTGGACGCCATTTTTTCCGACACTGAAAAAAAAAGAGGAAGTTGTATGTTTGTTGTTTGACTTCTATATTTTTGTATGTATGTATTTATTGTATGTTAATTTATTTTTCCTGCATTTCAGAACCGATTTTCAAGACTTTTTTATTGAACCCTTGAACCCTACCTATGTTAGAATTTAGTTAACGGTACCCTGGGGTACTAGCGCACCCCAATACAAAAAACGCATTTACAATCAGATGATAAAGTTTTAATAAAACTAGAGCCTCGCCCCGGCTTCTCACGGTTATGAGATATACATATAAACCTTCCTCTTTCATCACGTTTTATATTAAAAAAAACCGCATCAAAATCCTTTGCAGAGTTTTAAAGATTTAAAATACAAAGGGACATAGGAAGCGACTTTGTTTTATACTATGTAGTGATGATATAGCCTGTTTTTTAATCTCAGAGACTAAATTGAGTTGTCAGTATTTTGGGATTCATAAATAGTGACATACGAAATTAATATGTTATGCGGTAGGTTAATAAATGTCTTCATAATTTATATTTTCACAAAACTTATAAAACATATGTTTTTTTTTTGAATGATTAACTTGTTGCTAACGTCATGGTTTTTCCAACTTCATCAAGCTTTGTGGGCTGAGCGCTCTGCTCAAGACATTATTTAAATGCATTGGACTGTTACCTACAACGCCAGCAACAAGGTCTATTCAGGCCTTCTAGTATGTGCTCTGTGAGGCGGTGCACTTGATTTGTACATGAATAGGCTGCCCGGAAACCAAACTGCTCATCCATTAACAAATGCTTCTCGGCTACGACCGTCTTAAGGCGGGCGAGGATAAGACGCTCGTATATTTTGCTAAGTGAACTAATAAGAGTGATCGGGCGGTAACTACTCGCGACGTTATGGGGTTTACCCGGCTTATGTATTCCTATGACGGTGGCTTCTTTCCACTCGTAAGGAAAAGCACTGCCTGCTAGTAATACATTGAAGATGTTTACTAGTAGGTATATGAGTGCGGACGGAAAGTACTTTATTACTCTATTTGAGATATCATCCGGCCCCGGGGCCTTTCTGTTGTGAAGATCTTTTATTATATCTTTCACTTCGTTGTGGCACCCATAACACAATCATATAATTTGCTTACTGTGGTGTTATATTCAGTCTGTGTAAATTGTATAAGGGATATTTATTTATATTTATTTCCGAAAACATAGTGATAGACATGTTGAATGTTTCTGAGCTGAAAATTAAATTCTTAGCCTTTTTTTTGCTTATTACATGGCAGTGAGTTGCCTTATTTTAATAATGAGTGATATTGATGTTTGTGGTTGACTAACCCTAGCTTCTTTAGAAAAGTTCCAGTAGAATCTGCAAGTTACCTGTAGTGTAGTGTAGTCAGTTTTTCAGCGTCGTGCAAAAAACTCTTGCTTTAATATGTCAAACAGCTACTAGCCCTGCCCTGCAATATGTAATGCTATAAATAAAATCACAGCTTTTTGTCTAACATTAATATTTATTACAGAAAGAAAATCTATCAGACAAAGCACAGCGGTAAAGTCAGCCGAAACACTAGAAAGAATAAAAATAAGATCAGAATTGAGAAAGAAAAAACCAAAAAAGGTGGAGGAAAAAATGCCAACTCAGGAGGAGTTATTAGAAGAAGCTCTTATTACCGAAAAAGAGAATTTAAAGAGTTTAGGTTTGTTATTCCCTATATACAGTTGGTTTGAGAAATATTGGGTATAAATTAAACCCTCAATTCTCTTATTAATAAACACGGAGTAAATTACTCCAAGGTTCAACATGGTTTTATAGTACTATTACAATTTCATACAGACTATAGTATCAACTTAATTTTACTGCTACTTTAGTCTGTGTTTATTAATAAGGCAGCTACCATCTTACTAACAAACATAGATTATAGTGATCCTAACTTTACTCCAAGGTTTACATTACACAAATTCACCTTTAATAAACATGTAGAAGAGTTAGAGGAAACTACTTCAAAGCTGATGAAAGATAGTCCATGTTCCTACATGGTTTAGTGACAGTAAGGATTGACTATTTTGACATTTAGTACTTATTTCCAAAGAAAGATCATTACATTTTGTCAAGAATCGTTAGAAAACTTATCGTTAGATGCTTAAGCATCTTCTTCAGATGTGAGGCTTAAGCTTAACCGTAATCCGTCTGTATAGCCATTGGTAGTTTGCCTAAAAGTAACGAAGTGTTGCTACTAGAATGTTTAGAGTTAACCATCGAAAATGAATGAATGTAGTTCGATTTTGTACTATTCGTACAGAAACTAAACATTTGTAACAAAACAACTGGTTTCTTGAATATAAGAACCGGGCCCAAACCATGTAATTTGATGTTATATTTGAAAATCTATTAAAAATAAGGAAGGATAGACTTATCCTAAAACAAAAAAATATTGGACGTAAATACTTTTTTTAAATAAATTTTTCTTCTTGAGACATGTTAAGACTTATTAAGACCTATTGCTATACTGCCTCTTACATCATAATATTTTTTTTATTTTGCTCTACTATCCCATCAGGTATCCACCCAAAGCTATTTCAATAATGTCCCAAACGTTTTTTTCATATAATTTTCATTGCTTGTCTTCAATAAATAGTCTCCACCCAGTCCAATGCCTCGTCTGTTGTGCTAATCATCTTTAAAATTTATAAACTTTGTATTTAATTACATACACAAAACTTTGTAAATCTTACCTTCTTATTTTGTTCTTGCACTGTTTTAGTTTTATAGTTTATCATGTTTGCAATCATATATAATGGACAATGTATATATAATGGAGAAAACTGAACATCTGGATTGGCAATCCAGATGTTCAGTTTTCTTCTTTTTACCTCTTATCTGTAATATTAGAGGCGATCCTGAAAAAGCGCACTTCTGCTTTTAACATTCGCACCAAATGGGAGGAAAATAAGTCTTATGTTGCCATAACATATGTGTTAATCCCTCTTAAGATAGGTGTTGAATCTGGCTGAGTTTGCAGGTTAACCTTCTCGTAGTGATATGTTCCAGTAATCTCAGTTACTGAATTATTTTACTAGAAGGCGATGACGGTGTCATCTCATCCCAAGATAGAGTTTTGTTTTAAATCAAATGATGCAGCGTTTGTTTTATTTAAAATCAGATTGTCTATATAAAATATTTAATTCACAGAAAAGTATGAGCAAAGTGAATTAGAAAGAAAACGAATTCGACCAATAAAGAAAACAATCACAGGACCTGTCATAAGGTAATCACTTTTGTATTCATATATCTACACGAAAGTCCGTATGTCTGACACTGTTATGACTAAACTAATAAACCGATTTTGATGATGTTCCATGAATACGGCAGGTGGTTATTTCCTGCTTTTCCACAGTTTTGGCATATTCGGCAGTATTACTAGAAAGCGCTATATTATGATGGATATTGTGGTGGATTGTTGCTGGCATGGCTTGGCCGGCTTCCCTTCGCACATATTATCATAGGATTAGGATTATTTTACTAGGAAATTTGTATTATTAATGTTTAATATCATAATAATACAATACAGACCAGAAAAAGTAAGCAATAAAATAATATACATTTTTTACTGAACCCAAGTTGACAACCATTTATTGTCGTGTCGCTATTTCATTTTAGCGACGCTCAGTACAAAATGAGCTGAGCTCAGCTCTAAGAATTGTAAATATTTTTTTTACATAAACTAGCATTGTCTTTCTGACGAGCAACCTGTTTCTAATATTACACACACATGTCTACGCCAAGTCCCTTTCCCGGTAGGCAGAGAGTACCGAGTGCCTAATCTTGCGATCCTTGCAGACCTGCCTGGCTTTATCCAAGTTCATATAAATATCAATCATACCCTTTTCATATAAATTCGATAATGCAAAATTATGACATGGTGATCTAATTTTGGAACTGGAAGGGCCTACCTTCCAGTTCCAATAGGAAATCCTAAAATTATCAACTTGATCCTGTCATATTTGGGCTTACTTGATACATCTGCAATAGTACTTTTCCAGTCCACTGCTTGCTATAGCCCTTACAAATAAAAACTTTTCTTAAAACTATATTTTTTGTTAAAAACTTATTTAGTGTACGTTTTTATACAATTTTTACAGGTATCATTCGTTTGCAGTTCCGATAGAGCCGCAGGTGACTATGGACGATAAACTTAGTATAACTCCCATTGAGGAAATTACTCTCAGTGACATAATCAAAAATGAAGAAGGTAAATTTTTATTTGTATAAATATATAGTATAATTGGAGTTTTGACGCCATCGTAAATGAAGGTGGTCGTAAATTTTTTCATTATTATTGAATTTCGTGTTTATATTGAGTAAAATTAGTTGATTTAGGTGGGAATTAGATCAATTTTGTTCAGTGAAAGTGCACAAATGAAATAATCATGAAGAAGTTAGTATATCGAAGTTGGTATTTTTTTTCCCTCGCTGCCGTCAAATCTCCTAGATGAGCTTGAGTAACGAAGCCACCGCTTTACTCAAGACCATGACCTGTCATGACTTTGTACATAGTGACTTATGACTGTATAAAAATTAACTAATTAACTAACTTGACATTGGCAAAGTAGTCGTGAAAAACGACCGAAAGCCATATTAATAAAGGAAGAAGAAGAAGAAATATATATAATTAAAGACAAACAAGAAGACATATCGAAATTATTGATATATATTCTTATCAAGTTATTTTTGACGTGACAACGTCTTATAATTCGATGGAGCCGACTGCACGCACCAAAAACATGACTTAGGCGACGTTACCTCGCTCTGAGGCGTGCCATTTAAGGATTGAAGTGCAAGCGAGAGCGCGGAACGAGCGACAGAGAGGCACAATCGGCCTCCGTTCTGTTGTCACGTTCAACTATCGTCAGTAAACCGACTTTACAGACAACCGCTTCTTTTCTAATTGAAGTACTCATCATTGTTATGTTTTTGTTTTAACGAAGAGTACTTTAATAACCCAGCCTCAAATTGGCAACATGTCCTCAGCTTTTTTGGTGTCTACAGTTGCTATGAATTTCATACTACCAGTTAATCTGTGTAATTGTTCTAGTACTTTGTTTTTATTGTGGTGCTCAAATATACAAATACAAAAAAAAGTTTAGGGTTCAGGGGTACCTGTAGGTGTAACATGGAAACCACAAAACCAAATTTTTTTCTGAAATTACTTTCTATTGTTCTTATGTATGTTATTGTATCGCAATGTATGATCGAGATAAAAATTACAACTACATATTAAATTTTGGTAAAATTTCGTTACTGTCTGTAATTTGGTTTAATTTAAAATAGGTATATATAATATTTTATAAAATTATAAAATTATATAATAATAAAATTATATAATATTTTTTATTCCAGCATCTCGAACCCTAAAGTAAATAACCTTTTTGAGCTGGCAAACCTGCTGTAAACAGCTTATTAAATAAATTAAGAATATGAAGATTTGAGTTTTTATTTTATTATTTTTTATGATGTTATATAGCCCTGGGGGTGATTATGTAACTCAGTTACCAACTCAAAATGGATGAGTGTACATCGAATCGCTGTCAAATGACATGTTTTGTTTTTGCTATCTCCAGTGACCAACAGAAATACAATAGAGATTGCAAACACAAATGACGTCATTTGATGTACACTTTTACAGTTTAAGTTGACAACTGAGATACATAATCACCCCCCTGATGATGCTTGTATAGCGAAACCGGTTGGCTAAACCATAAACATAAAAAATAATAAAATATATTGTGGAAAGTACAAGTGTTTCTAAATAAATTGTATGAAGAATGGAATTCCACGAAGCACTATCGATAAGAAATATAGAAACTTTGCAAAATGTATATTTCAGATTTGCTATCAACAGAAGAAATAATCGAACCAATAGAAGACCCGAAATCGGAAAGTCTAGACAAACCAGAAACTACTGACAAATTGGAACCGGAAACTATGGAGAATCGAGAACCACCTAAAATCAATGTAGATGTTATTGGGCCAGACGAAGAAATAGCTATTGAGGATCTAAATGTGTAAGTAAAAAGGCTTTAGTATGTATTGTGAAACAAAGTCCCCCAAAGTTCCCCGTGTTGGTCCGGGCTCCTTTGCAGAATGGACCGTCTGCCTTCCTGCCAGGCAGCTTGTAAAAGGCGAGCATAGGCTTACCGTCCCTAACACCGTGACATCTGACTAGGTGGTAGAGTTTCGCAGCGACTCACCCGGATTGGTACCATCGCCTTACCTATTTCTGCCGCCCTAACGTCATGACTTGTTCTAACATCCCGGCCTCAGGTTGGCAACGCACCATTACCACCTTTGGTGTTTCTAGGCGGCGTGAATTTCTCACCATCAGGAAATCCGTCTGCTTGTTTTCCTTCCAATATCATAAAAAACTATCCGTCTGCTTGTTTTCCTTCCAATATCATAAAAAACTATCAGTACATCTGTTCGCTATAAACTGAAAAATTACTTAATGAATTTTAAAAACTACTATACGATTTTCAGCGATTTATAGATTGATATCCGAGAAAGGTTTAGTTGTATAATTATTTAAGGTTTTGTGTAAATTTGTTGAAATGTGACGTCATTTGTTCAACACGTCGGCAAAAATTTTGTCCTGTGAGAGCTGAGATTTATAATAAACAAAACTAACGGACTTGGATATTGATATAGTATTCGAAAATTACAGAAATAAACAACATTTGCAATATTCAACTTGATTTTTTTAAATTCTATCTGGCGTGTAGTATACAGACGTCATGACAAACACCTACATACATACATATCTTCACTACAAGTAAGCAGAGAGTATCGAGTGTCAGACCTCACGATCCTGACAAAACTGGCTTCCTTCACATTCACTACCTTTTTTATACAAACACGCCGGTTTCGGAGACTCTTGACACCACCCTCGGATAATATCCGAGTGATCTGATCTTAGAATGTCAACCTTGGCCCTCCCTGGGTACCTACATCCATCCATATTCACATTGTGTATCTGCTTTGTCATTTTAACACCAACACTTTCTTTCAATCCCACTCTTTCTCGGACCTTACTGTTACGAATGCGGTCAGTGAGCGTTACACCACAGATTTTCACAAACACAACATATATCAACACGTGTCTATACGCATTTTTCTTCACATTCTTTAGTTATGTAACATAGTGTAATAGTAATTCGATATAGCTATGTAGAGATGTTACGGCTGCACTCAGAGACGTGTTATTGTGTCACAATTTTGTATAAAAAATGTTTCTTATCGACTCATTAAAAGACAATTAATGTTTCCGAGTACGTTCGTTGGAATGGTTTATTATTAACATGAATTCTACATGAAATCCGTCCGTAGGGTCCAAGGACCTTCATACTTACGTTATGTCTATATCCGCCGTCTTATCTATGTATATTTGAATTTGTAAAAAAATCCAGCAAATCTCGTGATCCCACATTAAAAAATACTAATGGAAACAAAAAAAAATCTAAATGGAAAGAAAAACTACAATCTTATTTCACCAACGTTGTTGGAGAATTTTTGCCCTACGCAAGACGAAACGATTAAACACTTCCTCGGTTTGAGGTCTCCTTTTCGGGATTATTTTCCAGAACCCGACAGAAATAAATGCAGATCATTGCATGCATTTTACAGATCCTCGCCTTGACAACGGTTCAGGAAATTCAATTAAGAGAAATATCATGTGATTCATCTTTGTTAATACTGTAGTTTTTGCTCATATGAAAGTGTGCCACTATTTATTAGCCTCTTGCGGTGTTAAAAGTTTGTCGTGTCTCTCCCTCTGTATGTGTCTGTCTGAGGCATCACAACTCCACAGCGGATGGACCGATTTCGAAGCGGATTTTTTTATACTAACGTTTTTTGTGTGAAGGTGGTTCTTAGCTACGTTACACATAGGTTTTTTGTATGAAAATTCTAAATTTAATAGTCTAGTTATAAGTGCTTAATTCCATTCAAGGAAAGAAGAAAAGAAAAAGCCTCGAAAACAGAACGTGCAGTGCTACGAGCGAACCCTATTACATTTTGAAAACGACGTTAAAAATGAAGCTTTCAATTCGTGTTTCCCTCAGACCAAGCCGAAGAGACGCAGAGAGATGCTTTGTGCTGTTACTAAGTACGTATATTATGTTCGATGTATATTTTACCCTTTTAGGATCCTAGTCTTTGTTAAATATTACAGAGTCTGGAAGAGGGACTGGTGTTTTTTAATGGGTTGAGACGACCCCAACGTTCGGTGGTTTTAATCACTTTTAAGAATAATCCATCAGTGAAACCAATCATAATTAGGTGGAAAAATGTTGTCAGATCGCCTTGATCGGTGCTATTCTTTTCCTATTTTTTGTTGCCATAGCGTTGGTGCTCGCCATTTAACTTAATTGAATAGTTGCATATGATTCCGGCCATAAGATCGATGTATCAATAACATCCGTGGTGTTTATAGGTGAAGATGGTAGTCCCTTATCATTAAGACCGCCTGCTTATCCGTGTTCTTATAATTAAAAAAATATATTAATTTACTTTAAAAATATTAGTTTTATTATTGCAAATGGAATACTTGCATATTCATTCACACAAACATACAATAAACCATACTCCCATGTATGCAAGTTGTAGAGTAAGTAAATAAATATTGATTTAGTTAAGTTCTGGCGTCAACAGCCTATAGTACTACACTTTAAATTATGCGCTTCGGGCTTTACTCTTTTTACTTTTATTTTAAATTGGCTAACCTAATCTAAATTTAAGCGAAATGAATAATTATGTAATAACAATTCGATATAGATATCTTTAGAATACATTCGTGTTTCGAAGCTTGACGAACATAGCCGAAGCGCATAGTTTAAATAGTACTACTATAGCGTGATTAGAATTTTTGTATATTAAAAAAAATATCTGCACGCTCGTATCGCTCGTACAATCATTGCATTCACGATTAGCCGAAGGTATTTTGTAGTCTCTCAATAAGATGGGTGGTAAATCTATCGTTCACCAATCCATCCGTCCATAACCAATTCCGGAAAACGTGGACCGGTCCGCCGAGTAGAATAGACCATCTGCTTAGATCGTAAGAGGCTAGCACTGGTTAAAATATGTTTTTACTAACAAGTTTATACCAGTAGAGTATTGTGCGGCAATTTGACAGGGTAGGGTACACCGCCTTATCTTTTCCTGTCGCTATAATAATTGTCATGATCCGGCTGGAGGGTTAGGGTAGTGACAATCCAGGGGTCGGGCAACAAAAAATGTGTTTATTCAATTTTCTAATAAAAACAACGTTGCCGAAAGGTAAATATGTGTCCAGTTCGCGAATGTGATAGACTGTCACATTGAGGGAGTTCGGTTAGTTGTGGGTGCAATTGTGGGTCTGTCTAAAGAAAATATTTTGTTGTGACACGTGCAGACGTCCGGCCCGCTACATAGACCCGATAACTATGCTGCCGTACCGCAGCGTGGACGCGTTCCGCATAATCCGCGAGGCGTACTACCAGCAGCTGGAGGCGCGCGGCGGCCGGCCCGACCCCGACGCGCAGCTGGCGCGGTGGCTGGCCGCCCGCCGCGCCCACGCCGCCTCCACGTACGTGCAGATACACATCAAATAGACTCGCCATAATAAAATCTTCCCATAATCTGCTCTTTTTCATTCACCCCCTTGAAGAAGCATGTTATATAATACACCTCCCTTTCACAATGCACTAACTTTTTTTTATGAGCGATCAACTAACAATCTGGATCTCCCGATGGTAAGAGATAACCATAGCCTATAGACACTTTAGATGTTATAGCTCTTTCACGGCTAAACCGCTCAACCGATTTTGATGTTTTTGTGTGTATATAGCTGAAGATCCGAGTTAAGAGAAACATAAGCTACTTTATTTTCAAAACTGGTCCCCCAAAGGACTGTAATAAGGGATGAAAATTTGTATCAAAATAACGCTATCGAAGAACGCTACCAAACAACCAGTTATCTATCCCATCCGATACCGCATGATTCGATGAACAAGGGAAATAGAGATTATTAATTTTTATGTACTTACAAAAAGATTTACAATTTTATACCAAAAAATTATGAAAAAATAGCAGAACAAATCTCTACAAATAGCTAGTTTAACCCAAAAAATTTTTCAAGATGGCCGGTATGATGAAAATTATTTTAATTTTACATTGACGAAATACTTTGTATGAATTTCTATCTACATCGTATGAAACTACATGATCTTATACTAGCGTTATATATATTTATTTATTTGTTCAATACCTTAAGTATCTTAGGTACAAAATTATATACCTAGTTACAAGTTTGCCAGCTTTTAGTGAAAGCAACTATTTGGCGGAAGTCTGGTACCTGTCATAAGTAAAAATAATCTAAGTTACAGGTCACCAGTGGGCTCACGTGGAATTAGTATACAATAAAAACAAAAAAAAAATTCAAACGATGCTAGACAATGAACATATGAGTGCGATCCAAATAGTTATTTTGTGAGCGCGACTTAAAAGTCCCATAACTTTTTTGGTTCATTTTCAGTTTCCTCATTATGTACGGAATCTAAGAAATAATAGTAGTTAAATCCTGTGTTGAAATAAAAACACTGTGTATTTAGTTTGGAATAACAAATAATTGATTTCTATCATAATTTTATTTATATTAAATAACAAAAATATATTACAAATACAGTAATAGATTCATTTATCAATTTGTACAAATTGTACAAACTACTTAAAATTATTTAAAACATCAATATTACAGTAAAAAACAATTACAGTATGTGGGTAATTAACACCTAAGCTTACTTCAATGTAAATTTTGTTAAATTTAATTGGCATTTTTATGCTGTAATTAATATCAGACTTAGATATAAAAGAATCAGAATAAAGAGAAACCTTACAACTTGAGCAAGACTCTGCTTGTTATTGTTTTAGTTAAGCTACAATAAGTTACCATATTTATAAATTATACCTTGCCATTACAAACGTTTTAGCACACCCCAAAACAATTCAAACACTCATAAATATAATAAATAATTCATTCTTAATTCTTATTACTTTTTAATCGAATCCAGGTTAGAATTGGTTATTTTTTAAAGTATATCTTATAAACATGATTACTGTAACTTTACTAAATGTCATTTTGGCGTTCCACTATTGAAGTACAGCATAGTTGTAACTAAAACGACGAATGCCGCCCTAACTATTGCGCGTACCGGCGTAGATCTCAATTTGACTTGATCGCGACGACGGTAAATCGACCAATCACAGGAAAGCAGCAGTTGGAATGCGTCAAGACTTGATCGCAATCGTACGATTACTGCAAAGAACTTTCCAGAATTAATTTCTTAGCAATGAGAAAGAAGCAAGCATTTAATTTTATTCGCTATATACAGCATATATTACAAGTTTTGTTTCTATATTACAGAAATTATATTGTGATAAAGCCAGAGCCGAAATATACATTTAGTAATATTTTATATTTAATATTAATATTGCACAAGTAATTATTTTAATTAAAACGTATTTTTTATAACATTTTGTCACTAGCAAATAAAAAATACAGAAATAAAATTTACAGCTGACCGAGATCAGCGGAAAATAATGGACTCTTTCTTATATCGGGTACACTACTCCTACGTAGTTTCGTCATTGTCAGTTCTTTGAATGTTATAAGGCCGGATGCATTAGTATCTAATCTAGAGTGAAATTTTGATGGATCTGTCGTAGGTAAATAGGGATATTCGCTAAGATAAGTTTGAGCATTCTTGTTTTTGTTTTCGCTTAATAAGTCTGATTCTTGGGATATTACTAATTCGTATGAGTTTAATGTTTTGTCAGATACACTTTCCATTGATCGGAAAGTTTCTAGTACAGCTTTCTTATGCGGAATTCCTCTTAAACTCCCTTGTCTACTTAACCTACCTTCCATTACATCTTCAAATAAGTCATCAACATTAAATTTTTCTGATATTTTAACTAACTTCTTAGTGTCACTTAAGGATTCCTTGTTTTCCTCGTGCATTTGATTCCATATTTTACAAATTTCAGGCGAAGGCATTGAGTGCGATTTTTTAATATTAGTTTTTCTCTTGGACTTACCTTTTTTTTCATTACATTCATCAGATTTATCTAATATTATTTTACTGACATTCTTCTCATCTCTAAGTTCTTCCAAGGACTGGAAATATTGCTTTGCCTGTTTAAACCGACTTTTATAATCAACGTAGGTAGCTCCATTCTCAGGTTTAGGTGACTCTAAGGGTTTATCCGGCGTTTCAATTATTTCAATTTCAATATCTGACAAGCAGTTTTCTTGGTCTTGTTTCGAAATAATTTCAAAGCCGGAGTAACTGTTTGTACTATTATTTTCACCTTTAACTTCTGTCTTTAGCAATGGATTTGAATTAATCGTAACATTCGGCGGCAAACAAGTTTCATTTGAAGCAGTATTTATAGTTGTTTCAGTTCCTGAAATCAAATGATTTTCATTAACTAATTATCCATTTTCAAACTTGTCTTGTTACTTAAGAATAAGAAATTAGTTAACTTGATGTTAAAGCTACTAACCTTCACCCGAACTTTTCTTTTGATGCTTCCTTTGAAACCCTGATTTACTTTTTGAAATTGTCGTAGTATTCAAGGGTTTCGTTACATCTTCAAATAACGATATAAATTTTTTTACTGACATTTTTGGTACTAATTCTTCACAAGATTTATGTTTTTCAAGATCATCGTATCCGTAATTCGAAACTTTGTTAAAAATATCCAGTTCTGATTTACTTTTGTATGTCCTGAGATTATTGCTTTTATTATATTCCGTATAACGAGTATCATTCAGTTCGTCGCTTTTTAATAATGTGATTTCGCTGAGAGGTTCTGCAAAACTAGCTCTCTTTTCCTTTAAGTTATAATTTATTTGTTCTTTTTTTACTTGTTTTAGATTTGGTGCAACTGTTTTTTCTTGCAAATTACTGTCGAAGATTTTTTTATTACTTTCTACAACTTTTTTATGATATGTTTTATTTGTGTAATTATTCATGTCAATTTGTTTTTCAGAATTTTTCAAAATATTGAAAGTTTTGACAGACATCTTATTAGAAGCAGCAGGTATCTTTCTTGCCCAAGGTAAGGGCTCCGTTTTAGAAATATTGTGAAACAAAGAAATTCGACTTGAGACTAGACCGGTTTCATGAGTCTTGATATTTTCAGGGACTGAAGTTTTGTCATCAGTATCTGGAGTTCCTAAAAATGTGTCTATTTTATTCAAAATATGTTGCCTTGATGTGCCAAAGAACCTTTTCGGACTAGTTTCAAATGCTTTGAAAACTTGTTCAGAAAGTTCTTGTTTCAAATAAGGAGGTGATATTTCGATTACACTTTGTGAAGTATGCAGTGGTGCTATGTAATCTTCGCTAGTAGATGTATACTTAAAATCGTGAGTGATATTAAGTTCGTTGTTATGCTTATTTTTTTTCTCAGTTGACTTATTTATTGTCATGGTGTCGGAAGAATCTGCATCATTTACTTGTTTTTCATTGTCTTCGTTTGACTTAAGAAAATTTTCTACAATCTTTCTACCTTTTCTTTTAGTTAATGAATCATTTCGGCGAGCATATTTCAAACATGCTCGTTTCTTATGTGATTGTGCTTTTAATTCTTCAGTTCTTGCTTCGATTTGTCTAATTTTTTCATCCCAATATCTTTTCTTTTCTAACACTATATTTGAGCTGTTTTTATCTCCAAATTGAGTTAAATCTTTATCTTGACTATTTAAATACAAAGAGGTATCAGGATCATACTGGTGAAGGTCTTGACTTGCTGAAAATGATTCAGTAGCATTTGCCTGAACCTCAGAAATCTTTCCTTCTAAATATTCCGGTTGTCTTTTCACATCTGTTATAATTTCAGACGCAGAATTGACAACATCGTCATCACTGTTTAAAACGTAGTCCATTTTTGAACTTGTGATGACATCTTTTCCATCTGTGGCTAAATAGTTGGTTCCAGAATTTGTAAAATAGTCATCGTAAATGTCATCTAATTCGGCAAATGCATCAGTTACTGAACCATTTTCGTTCATAGGGTCGTCTTTGATATTTCTATAATATTTATCATTTTCCTCTTTAATAGGTGTAAATGTACTTCGTTTAAGATCGTACATAGTTGAAACATCATGCACTTCTTTGTCTTCTTTACCACGAATATTATTAGACTCATCCCAATACCCTCTTTCTACCATATCAGAAATCTTTGTTAGTATAGGTAACTTTTGTTTATCTAAAGTGTCAAATAATGATTCATGTATCATTTCTGATGAGCTGTTATTATCATCAATACTAACATAAGCAGAATCTCTCATTTCTTTTTTTGGGGATATGCTACTTGATCGGGTTGTAGCTGCAATTGATTCGCTTGAATTATATACAGAATCTTTAGAAACTTTCTTAATTAATGGTGGCTTATCTAATGCACCGGAGTATACTTTAGAAGTTTTTCCTGCGGATAATATTACTGTATTAGGTTTTTGTTCAATTTCGGATACATTGTTATCATTTTTACTTGCTATTTCTTGTGATATATTTATTTCTGAAGGTGAAATGATATGATGCGGCAGTGAAACAGGTGCTCCAATTATAAAATCTGTCAAGAGATTTTCGTCACCGATGCTGCTATTATCATCAGTTAGGAATGGATTTTGTGTTAAAACATCGATAGAAGAACTATCAGTGATATTTTTATCTGAAAATGGGTTGGTAATTCGTATAGTTAGGTCTGGTTGATGTTGGCTTACTAACGTCGTTGAAACATTTTCCATCTCTTCATTTTGTAAGTTATTAGTTTCATATTCAGACATTATGAAAGACCCGAATTTCTTCTCTGTAGCGTAGTTTTCCTCAGTGTCTGTTAGAAAAGGATTGATACTTGACAATGCAGCATCTAGCGATGACGTATTGTCTTCAAAAATATTTTCGGGTGTGTCTTCATCGTCTTTTGGTTCCATATCGCATTTATGAATGCTATCAGGCCCACGCTTATTATCATTTGGATTATTATCAAATAGATTGTTGTCTCCTAAATTATCTTCTTTTAACATCACATTTTTATAAATTCTGAACATTGTTGGTATATTCGTGGGGTTGAAATCATTAACAATTTTTTCTGGTTTTTCGCTTTGTATGGAAACTGAAATATTTTCAGGAACAATATATCGATCACGTTTTTGCAATAATATATTTGTATTCATATAATTGTCGTTAAATGTTGAATTTACTATGTCTGGAATATGTTTTTGACTTCTTAATAGAATTTCACTTTGTGAATTTTGAATATTTTTTTGATTCTTATAGTTGTGAAAAGCTTTGCAAACTTTACACATAAAAATAATTTTTCGTGCCGTTGTATAAAACCTGCTTTTTACATGCAGTTTTGTTTCGAGATCTATTGGAGCACAGCTTATTGAATTTTCGATGTCAGTGTTTTTATCTTCCATGTATTCAGATTCTATTAAATTTTTCTCTTCGTCGTCACTTATTTTTTCTAATGTACCGTTTTCCCGGAGTATCATTTTTTCGTTACCAAAGTGTACAATTCTAACCACAACTTTTTTGTCACTGTTATCTTCTACTAAATGAATTTGTTCGCCGTCTTCAAGACAGAAATTATCTTTTTCTAGAATTTCAATTACATTAGTGGTGCCAGTCATCTGAAACGGTGAACCAGGAATGTGTCTGTTTTTGCTCGTTATCGATATTTCATATTTTCCTTCTATTTCGACAGTGTATCCAATCTTGACGTAATCTTGTTGATTGTCTTTGTCCATTTTGATATTGCATCTAGTTTGAGGAATGTAGTAAGTTTTACTCATATCATTTTTTCCAAAACTTCGAAAATAAGTAGCACCTTGGGTTATTGGTAATGCATTTTCAGTTTTGGTATGTATAAATTTCGTTTTCGTGTGTTTTAATAACTCTTTTCGTAATTGTTCGGCTTTGCCTAGTATTGGCGGTATTTTTATCATTCCATAGGAATTTTCTGGTCCGTGTATACTGACTGTAATTTCTCCGGGTTCTATTGTTTGTTGTGCCATTGGATATATTTTAAAATAAGCTTTGTTATTTATTTGCGCTGCCACAAGTCCGGACCCGCGAGCAATGTAATCAAATGTGAATTTGCTACCTTCGGGTGAATTTTTTAAAGCAGACGCCTTTGAGATTGGAGGTTTTAATTTCTCTAAAGCAATGCGAATGTTGTCTAAAAATTCTATGAATTTCCATTCTTGATGTTTTGCTAGTGTTTCTATGGTTTCAAGTTCTTGTTGTGAAAATTTCTGCAAAGAAAATAAATATTTTTTAGAATATTTTTGAATTGTAATATCTTAAAGTTGTCTTGCCTTACGTTGTTTGCATCTCTATTTCCTTTGATGAGAAGAGAGGACAACGTCTCCGGGGCCAGCTAGTATACATGTAATCCCTAGGCAAGTTATACAAATTGACAAACCCTAAAGTAAGAAATTTATATGCTTGTGTTATGGGTGTTAGTCATTGATACTAAATTTATAGATCTAATACATATAAATACATACCAGAATAAATTTATTAAACACCCGGACCCGGAAATGTAGACATCTAAATGTTCATCACACAAATGTCTGCCCCCGCCGGGATTTGAACCCGAGCCTCGAGCTTGGTCAGTGTAGTTAGGCGTGTACGCTAGTCACTCGACCAACGAGGCGGTCAAATAATAATATAGTAATAATTTGTTTATTTTTATTCTATATAATCCAATTGCTTACATGTTATGATGATTGTAAGAAACGATCTTAGATATTCCTCATTAAAAGCGTAACCTTGACACAGAGGTTCTGTGACGATTCGCCAAAATTGGTATACCTTAATTATTTCATAATTCTAGTAGTCTTTGTTGCAGTTTTCTGGCCTGAAGATTTTTGAGGTTTGTATTTAAAGACGCATCAGTAATATTTATATTTATCAGTTACTAGAAAAATGATTTTGTCTTATTGTTAGCAAAAAAAAAGAAACGTTACGCTCGCTGACCATATTGGTAACAGTGAGATCCGAGAAAGAGTGGGATTAAAAGAAAGTGTTGGTGTTAAAATGAGAAAGGGTGTGCTCCGCTGGTTGGGTCATGAAAAAAGAAACATAAGATACTTACAGGTTCAACGCCTAGATAGGATTCAGCAATAGATTGAGCATGCTTTATAGAGAGTTTCTTCGGGGGGTGGCCCTGACAAGAGCCAGGAAGCGCTATGTCCAGTGCTCCGCAAAGTATCCAGCCGTGTCGCCACACTGTCTCCAGCTTCTCCACTCTGACGGTCCCAGCATCGCTGATCCATTGTAGTACGATTTCTTTTTGCTCGTCAGTTGATTGAAACACTGAAATTTTAAAAATATCTTTTTTACTATTATTTTAATACATATAGATGGACCCCGTTATTCCTATTCGAATATCAATGATAATAATCTATCAAATCGCTCGGTTATCGTCCGAGGGTGTTGAAAAGAGTATGACACCGACTTATTTTTATGGAAAGGGTATGAATGTGGAGGAAGCTAAGCAGGTCTGCAAGGATCATGGGATTTGGCACTCGAGACTCTCTCACTTGTCTTGAAGTATCTACAGTAATTTCTTACTTTACATGAAAGGTGATAGCAAAACATTTATCTCCCGTTTATTTTCACGTGTTGGTCCGGGTCTCCTGTGTAGAATGGACCATCTGCCTTCGTTAAATGAGTCATCACCAACAAGACCACTGGTGGTCGAGTGCCGTGCCGCCAACTCACCCGGTTAGGGATTCACCGCCTTACCCATTCCTGGCGCTATAATGACAGTCTCATGTTCCGATCCGGTAAGGTATCCCAGCCATAAGTTAGCGATTTACCTCCTAGAAAGGTGTCTATAAATGGTTATCCCTTACTATCAATAAAGCAGTGTGTTTGTTAGCTAAAATGATAAAATACATACGAAAAATACGAGTACATACAGAAATAGCACTACCATCGACGTGCTTGTCGCCAGTAAGAGAGAATGATATTTGACCCGTGAATGTACAACTAATAAAAAAATGTCGTAGACTTGGTATACAGTATGGTTGGACATAACTACACAGTATGAAGCAATGTCGTTTTCTGCTGTATATTTGTGTTTATGCATAGATTTTTAAACTACGTAACGGATTTGATACGGTTTAATACATAGTGGAGGTAGGTTTATAATAAATAGGCTACGGTTGTCGTTGACCTACTTCAGGAAACCCGTAAGCTTATTAGCTGACCTATTACATAAAAATGTATGTTAAAAGAAACAAATATAGCAGCTACGTATTTTTCAGCAATATTCGAATTTTGAAGTGATTTAAACAAAAAAAATCGAATACAGAAAGGTATCAAATGAAAGAGCAGTATGAGTGAATATTAAAGCACAGTCTTAATACTAACAGTCAGCCGACTCATGTACTTGCACAGAGCAACGATGGGCGGAACGCAGGGAAGCGAGCGGCAGGGTCAGCGAGCGCAAACTCCATACAGTTTGCGCTCTCTATCTAGAAGGGTTTGCATTCGTTTTTTGTTAAAAAAATATGTTACAATATATTTTATAATGTTATACTTGCTGTCTTGTAAATTTATAATCGTTTACAGGATGTGTTCCGTTTTCATTTGTAAATAAGCCATCCAGCTTGCTGACGTTTCGTCCACAAAAATTTCTCCCACAGTGGATGAAACGACTCCTTTTTATTTTATTATTTTTCACTGTCGATTCGTCCACCATTCAAAACAGTTGTTTTATACAGTCAGATACAAAGTTTTAACAAAATAAAGCGAGCCGTTCATATGTTTTTAACTGTTAAGATTAAAATCTATTTAAAAAAAGTGTCTTCACGCCCATATCCCCGAAGTGATAGGGCATGTTCAGATGACCCGCGCCGAGCACGCACACGCGTTGAGCCCGCCCTAGACCCGCGCTTAGCACGCGTAATGCATCGCGTACGCCTCGCACCCGTTTCTACCACTAGTGACAGTCAATACAACACTAGCTGAAGCGCGGGCGCAAGTGGCGGGTGCGTAGCGGCGCTTGGCGGGCGCAAGTGGCGGGCGCAAGTGGCGGGCGCTTGGCGGGCGCGTGGCGTGAGCGAATTGATTTAGTTAATGCAATTTGAGAATATTGGTGTGACAATAGGGCTCAAATTATGTCGAAAATAAATCAAAGCGTGTTCGATGCGTGTGCGGTGATGGCGAGCGCGGCGTGCGCTATTGCCAACCGGGCACTTATCCCATCCCGAGCAACTTTTTTTTTTATTAGAAAATTGAAAAATCCAAATTTTCTTTTTGTTACCCGACCCCGGGACCTCATGCAGTTAAGTCCAATACCTGAACTGCTAGACCACAGAGGATCCATTTATTTTACAGTAAATAAATTAATACATCAAAATCACCAATTACTGTAGATTTAATTAAAAAATATTTTACATGTATAATGAAGTCAAGCACGTTCTAGTATAAAGTTAAAGTGGTTATTACAAATCTAAACATTTTATTTATTTAATCGCCTCTGTGGTCTAGCGGTCCGGGTGTTGGACTTGACTGCATCAGGTCCCGGGTTCGAATCCCGGGTCGGCCAACAAAAAAGAAAATGGGATTTTTCCAATTTTCTAATAAAAAAAAAATGTTGGTCGGGATTGGAAATGTGCCCGGTTGGCGATAGGCTTGCCACCTATCACATTGTGGACTTAGTGTCTTCGGCTAGTCGTGGGTGCCTTGGTTGTACCTCTGCCTACCTCTTCGGGGATATAGGCGTGAAGATACTTTAAACATTTTATTGATAGCGTGGTAACCTTGTTAGCATGGTGAAAATGTACCAAGCAAAAAATAATGGATTCATAAATCTATCACATACGGCGAATCATACATTATGAGAACGTAGTGATTATATACTCTTTGATTATGACTGATTTTTGTTTGAATTGATTATATCCTCCCTAATTTTTGGGGAAACAAAATGTTTATAGATGTTACTTTATGGATTGGGTACATAAATATAAAGTCGGTAACTTTATTTTTGTGTACCCACTGTATGGTTATAATTTTATTATACGTAGTATCTAGGTCTGGTATATTGTTCTGTGATCTAGGTTACTATGGGTAGTGTTAATAATAATCTGTTAAAATGATAACTATTGTTAAGTTTATTTTGTGATGTAATTATTTGTGAATGGACAACTTTATTTAGGTAAGTAACATTGACATGTTTTAAGAGTTTTAACATTGCCTTACCTACAAAATAAATATAATTTGATTTTGAGTTTGAGTTTTTCTGTGATTTTTTAACAGTAAGTAATGCCAAATCAATGTAACTGTTGTTACATATGTAATTATTTTTTTGTTATTATATTTTTCATTAGCACAAATCAATATTTTTAAGATGTTGATTTTAAGGTGATTCGTTTTTCATACTAAATTTATTATATTTTTTCAAAATGTCCTATGTTGATTTTAAACTCATTATGACTTAAAGTAGGCCTTACTCGTGCTCCTACTTTCGCAAAATCAAATATAATTCAATTTAATAACCTGATAGTATATTATTTCATTCTGATAAAATGAGCTAAATTTACGTATATGTTAGTGCAAATTCATTTACGTGTGTGAGTTATACGACTAGAGTGTGTGCGTGCGACGTTGCCAAACCTCGCCTCAACTCAAAGTAATCGAGACGTTGCCGCTTTGTGCAGTACAAAGGCGCCGTGCAAATCTTATTTTTTATGAGTTTTGGAATTGCACTCAGTGATACCAATTCCTAAAGTGTTACATTTTTAGCAAAATATGACAGTAAATAAATATGAAAGTAAAATCTGACAGTATTGAAAATGTTAGACTTTCCCATAACATTATGTAGTTGGTGTCATTATTATCTTAAACTAATACATAAAATTGTTCATATGTAATTAACAGTCACCATGTGGGTCCTAAAATA
>NJDC01004147.1:50464-62188 GCA_002245475.1 Calephelis virginiensis
GCACAACCAGGGCACCCACGACTAGCCGAAGATACTAAGTCCCACAATGTGATAGGTGGCAAGCCTATCGCCAACCGGGCACATTTCCAATCCCGACCAACATTTTTTAAATTAGAAAATTGGAAAAATTCAATTTTCTTTTTGTTGGTCGACCCGGGATTCGAACCCGGGACCTCATGCAGTCAAGTCCAACACCCGGACCGCTATACCACAGAGGCGAACATTGGTTTTGAATTATTTGTTTAAGTCCAGGGAAGGTTTAAAAGATAATAAAAAGGGGTAAAACTGCGAGGGAACTTGGAAAAACAACAGTTAAATTTTTCCAATACAAACTGAACGGGTGGAACGAAGTTCGCTGGGACAGCTAGTAATTAATAAAAACCACTATTCAGAACATGATACAAAAAACGGGTTGCACTCCGGGAGTGCCGGCAGAAGTGAAAACTAGAATACTAACGTTGTGCATTTTTGATATTTTGGAATGGTTAGGAAATAATTTTGCACAAATTGCTTTGATTATCAGTATGAGAGTACTATCATTTATGTGGTAGAATACAATATTCATTTTTTGCGCTATCGTACACAAACATGACAACATGAACATTCGCGCAAGCGCCCTGCGCCGTTTTTCTAATTTTCGATCGGGTCACGTGTCATGACGCGAGTTTAGAAGTTTTTACCCTTTCCAAAAAAAGTGCGCGACGCCGCTAAAGTAGTTTTCCACTTAAAAAAACAAACTAATTGAAAACTCCTCCTTCTTTTGGAGCCAGTTAAAGGGTGCTAGTCAACATTACCAATTCTAGATAATGAAATTGAAATTATATCATGCTTGGGTTTTATATTATATATAATAGCGCACACATTTTTTGTTCATGTTGACTTTTTTAAATAAGTACTAAGTAATAGAGTTTCGGCGCCTCGATGGCGAGAAAAGATGGTCGAAGTTTTTTCATAATTATTGAATTTCGTGTTAATATTGAGTGAAATTAGTCAATTTTGGTGGCATTTTGTACAATTTTGTTCAGTGAAAGTGCACAAATGAAATAATCATGAAGAAATTAGCGTATCGTATATTTCCTCGTTGCCGCCAAATCTCATTACAAGAGCTTGTGTAAAAAGGTCACCGCTTTACTCAAGAGCCTGACATGACTTACTGATGATTTGTGACTGATGACTAATTATAATTGATATAAAATTTGATGCAAATTTCTACTTGACTAATGGGATAATACTAACGAGATTGCCAAAACCTAAAGAAAGAAAAGACGTACTAATAGGTTATTAATAAAATGTGTGTAGGTACTTTTTGGAATTATTTGTTACGTTTGAAAGAAATAATTATCAACTCGCGACGTAGTAAGTACGTAACGAAATAATAGGGGAGAGTTTTACAAGTTTTAAAGATACCTATTGCTTAATATTGTTTTGTTTTTGTTATACGAAGATATCTTTTTTAGAAACTTATCAACAAATATAAACAAACTAATTTTAAAATCATTGTCATCCGACATAAATAAAATGTCTTTTTTGTTACAAAGGATTTTTATCAATTATCACACAATATCTTTATAAATGTGACAGTTTTTGACGAATAGTCATACAATTATTCAGCAATTGCCATTAGATTTGGGAGTGTGATTAGAGTAGGTATTTGAATTCAATGAAAACGTACTCGTACTTATCGTAGCTGATACATAATAATAACAAGGCTATTTTCTTATTGAGTTAGTATAAATATAGTATATTTTACTAGTTGCTACTCGTGTCTTCGCCCGCGATATACTGAGACGTAAGCTATCCTATATTTCAAGTAGGAGCAAACTGCAAAATCCTCTTCAGGGATGCGGATGCAAATATGCTGTTTAAATTTTTACTAACTGTCACCCGCGGTGTTGGCCGCGATAAATGGATATCCTATTTTCAGGTTAAATGAAACTCCACACGGTCTTCAAATTTGTTTAAAATCTGTTCAGTAGTTTAGGAGTCCATTACGGACTAACAACGTAAATCGTAATTTACATAATATATTAAGATGTACCTATAAGTAACATTTTACTTAAAAATAATGTTTAAAATTTCAAAACCTTATATGTTTTTTGTATTATTGACGATATGCCAATTTTATTTTATTGTGCCAATTTTAATTTATTTTAATGTGGTGGAAATGAGAGCGCTATTCAAAACGATGTCCACATTCGTAACAGTGAGATCCAAGAAATAATGAGATTGGCAGAAAGTGTTGGTGTTAAAACGAAAAGGTAGAAAGAATGGCAGATGAAAAATTGATAAAGCAGAAATACAATGCGAACATGGATGGATGGACCCGGGGAGACTTAGGTTGACATTCCACGATCAAATTGGTCGGGTGTTATCCGAGGGTGTTTGTATGAAAAGGGTAATGAATGTGGAGGAAGCCAGAATGGTCTGTAAGAATCGCAAGATTTGACATTTGATACTCTTTGCTTACCACGTGAGGGACTTGGCCTGAAGATATGTACTGTGAGATTTTTGTAAAGAGTCTAATTACCTAGATAAAGTTGACATAAATTGTTTTAACCCAATTAAGAACGAACGAACGAAGATTTTGTATTTTGTATTTGACCTTAATATCTAAACTTAGTAATGCCTAAACCTGTACGTATATTTTCTAAAAGTAGTAAATGATTTTGTCATTAAGTCTTCTGGAAAGGAAAGGCGTACGTATTTCCTCGTCGAAAGAAATAAAAGTCACCAGAGAAACCAGTAATGGTGTTGTAAACTTTAGGCCGGTATGTAAGTTATATAAGTTTATCAGTGACCTTAAATCTGGAAAACGACTGTAGGAAAAACTGACGTAGTGATGGCATAGCAGATAAGATTTTGGAAAATAACGCGAGTCCTGTAATGCTAGTGCCTGGGCCCTGTGAAGTCATTTCTCTCCACTGTTGTGATTTTGGTTTTAGAAATGCGTTGGTTATTTTACTTTCTATCTACAAAATATGGAAACGAATATCGGAAAAAGTTATTTTGACATTGCAAACAGATTTTTTAAAAATACAGGTATAGTAGAAATATTATAGTTTTCTACAAAGATAATAGATATCCTTATTATTTTTACTTAATCAATATGCAATGTAAAGAATATGCAATGGTAGGTAATTTATAAAAAGGTCAAAAGTTTCCAAAACATTTCAAGCAAAGGCCTAAAAATGGTCACGATTTAGACATTACAATTCGAGATATTGGTAATAGATGATAAGGTCAGAGATAACGGTTTTTCAGTTACCTAACAAAAGTCGGCTTCGACCTCGCGGCATAACTGCATTTTTTTAATGATAGTTATCTCTCATTTTATTTGATCAAATTTTAAATAACATGCCATAAATTTAAAAAAGTTTTACATGTCAAGCTACAAATAGTGTTTTTAAATGGTTGCAAGAGAAAACTACGGAACGTAACGTACGGACATAAAAACAACAGATAACGGCACGTTTCTATCCCTTTTCTGTTCACAGTCTAAAAATGTCACCACATGTTATATTGCATTAGTTTAGGAGATACCTGAGACAAAAATAAATGTAATCGCATTCGTAACAGTGAGAACTGAAAAAGAGTAGGATTGAAAGAAAGTGCTGGTGTTAAATTAAGGAAGGGCATGCTCCGCTGGTTCGGTCATGTGGAAACAATGACAGATGAAAGATTGACCAAGCAGGTATACAATGCGAATGTGGATGGATGTAGGAACCCGGGAAGACCAAGGTTGACATTCCACGATCAGATCACTCGAATATTATCCGAGGGTGGTGTCAAGAGTTTCCGAATCTGGCGTGTTTGTATGAAAAGGGTAATGAATGTAAAGGAAGCCAGATAGGTTTGTCATGATCGTGAAGTATGGCACTCGATATTCTCTGTCTACCACGTAAGGGACTCGGCACAAAGATATGTAAAAATAAATATATAATATAGAATAAGTTTTACACAAAAATGAATTTTCATGACAAGTTGTTAGTAGATTTATAAAATACTATTTAAGACATATTAAATAAGGCCAAATACGGAAGGATAATGTTAGAAATTTTAGGAGATCCTTTGACTACCTTCTGCCTTCACCATCATATCAGTGACGAACATTTAGATGTCTACATTTCCGGATCTGGGTGTTTATTAAATTTATTCTAGTATCTATTTAAGTATTTCCCACCCATATCACAAGCATATCATTTGCTTACTTTGGGGTTAGTTTTAAATTGTGTAACTTGTCCAGGGATATTTATTTATTATTATTATTTATTTAATTAATCGTAACATTTAATTGTCATTTAACTTATCTTATACCTTTAAATGAGCAATTTTTGTATATATATAATTGGAATCTCGGAATCGGCTCCAACGATTTTCATGAAATTTAGTATAAAGGGGGTTTCGGGGGCGATAAACCCATCTAGCTAGGAATCATTTAAAAAAATTCCGAGCAAAGCTCGGCCATCCAGATATTGTGTATGTAAAAAGACTGTTCAACCTGATAAAGATAAATGATTTATATTGAGTTGCGAATTTACACTCGAACAAACATACTTGTACCTTCGTTGCAAGTTAAATAAAAGCTAGTCATAAAAATAATGTGTAAAGCGGTGATACCTTTTAAATCTAACTCCTCAAATACATTTTTAGGGTTAAAATGTTTATTAACCGTGATAAAAAATATATGATATAGTAATTTTATATAAACTATATTGCCTATATACTTCTCAAAATTTTGCCAAATATTAAGTTTGTTGAAAAAACAAAGAATCACCGTTATTATTTGATTAGATTTCAGCTTTTACTCAAAATTTTACGTGATTTTGAGTGAAATGCTTTACTTTATGTCACGCTATCCTTCTATATACCTCTCGTACTGTACGAGTCATAACGTCACCAGCCTGCGAATCTGATTGCGGTCGGTGGGAATCAGTTTTATGCTTTGTTTACATTACGGTCATGCATCTTGTACTTTGTGTTGGATAAACATTATTTTAAATATGTAACTACTTTAAAGTTTGAAAGTGTTGATCGAATCGTTTCTCAAAATTTGGCTGGTACTTTAAATGTCAACCTGTGTATACATTTTATTTATTTTCGAACTAAATTTTTCATTAAATTTTGCCAAAAACATATGTTTTTCCCATCTGTGCACTAATAATAAATGCGAATAAAAATTAATGGTAATTTATGCAGTTGCATATAAAGTTGTAGTCTGCGTCCGCCGGCATCTTAACATAAAACGTAACATCTTCGTGGATGGACTACAAACTGCACATTATGTCACTGTATGCTTAATTCATTGGAAGTTAGAGCATATTAGTTTAGACTATATTACCTTCTTTCCGTCGGCTTCCACTGAACAAAGTGGAAAAATAAGAAAAGGTGAACCCGGGTAGACGTTTAAACATGAAGATAAACGGGATAATGACGTTTTTGCGAGTATAACTTTTTTTGCTGGTACACCAGAACAAGATAAAGGACAAGAAAAATGCAGTAATGGTGTCTTAAGTTTTTGCAAAACTGCAATTTACTAAAAATACGTAATAAGAAAAGTATCTTCACGCCTGTATGAAATATTACGAGAAAAGTAGTTAGGTAGTTGACTAGCGCTTTGATTTGCTGTTCTTTTCGAGTTATTCAATATTTTTTTAGAGTAGTAGAACAGAGTACTTATCAGGCTTTAGGTTTCTATTAGCTATAATTTAAACTCTACTTAAAGTTTCCGCCGATCGAGTTTAGTATCATTACAATCTATTCACCACAAAAACACAACCCAAATACGTAATAAGTAATAACGATTTGCCAACATAATGAAAATTTCAAATATCTGGAGCAATGGTGTTCTAGTAGCAGGTAAAATGTTGTACCTATTATAATATTGACTCAGTTTTTTGCTACCTGAAGTCATAGCTTTTGATTCGGTGTGCTGAATGCGCTGGATAAAAAATAAATTTTGAAATCTTAATATTTTTATAAATTACTTGTCATGTTATTTGTCCCCAATGAACTCCCAAATACTCAACCGATTTTAGCAAAATTTGCAGACCGTGTGTAGTTTTATCTAATTTGAGTCTCACTTTATCGTGGGCGAAACCGCGGGTGACATAGCTTGTCTTGCAGAAATGGCTTATGTAATAGGGGAACAGTTTATGCAGTTGTTATTAGCTAGTATTTATAAACCTAGCAGAGCCGCGTTGCTGTGGCTAAGTTTTTGTGTTATTTGACTAAAGTGTCCGACAATAAACAAATAACTTGCAATAAAATAATGTTGCAACTACAAACTGAGAATTAAGTGATCCAATCTTTCACGTTGGATCAACTTGCTAGCACAGTGCAAAATTTAATTAAAATCTATAAAGTTGTTTAGAAGTCAATCGCCGACAAATAACGTGATAAATAATTTGTATATATGTATGTATTATTATTGTAATATATAAACTTTTTAAGATATATCATTGCAAATTTGGTAAAAGTAAGGGTATGTAGGTAATGTTTAAATTAATATAATTAATTATAGCATCTGTGGTCTAGCGGTTCAGTTGTTGGACTTGACTGCCGTAGATCCCGGGTTCGAATCCCGGGTCGGGCAACAAAAGGAAAATTAGGTTTTTCCAATTTTTAATAATAAAAAAAAAAAGTGTTTCGGGATTGGACATGTGCCCTGTTGGCGATAGGCTTGCCACCTATCACATTGTGGGACTTAGTGCCTTCGGCTAGTCGTGGGTGCCCTGGTTGTGTCTCTGCCTACTTCTTCTTGTATATGGGCGTAAAGATACTTTTTTTTATGTAATTTGTTTGTTATTGGCCGAGTGATCGCATGACAAACACAAAAAAAACCTAGGTACAGTCGAATTGAGAAACTTCTCTATTTTGGAGTCTGTTAAATCCACACATTTAACCAAATACCGATTCTTTTAGTCATCAAAATAAACAATTATGATTTATCAAAACATAAGAATAATAAAACATCAATGTAATACATGCTGATAAAATAATTAAGCGATAAAAACGTTTTGATAGTAAAAATAAATAATAGTATTTTATCAGATATTAATAACCTAACGTGAAGTCAGCAGAATGAGATCCAGGTTTTCCAGATTTAAGTTATTTAAACAAGCTAAAATGATTAGTATTAATTAATAACCCAATATGTAGTTAAAGTTTGTTTACTAGTAAATACCAGTTTGAGAGAAGGGCCAATACACGGGTAGCGAGTATATGAAAGTACATAAAAATATCCAATCTGTATATATTTCAAATAAAGTATCTTCTTCACGCCCATATTCCCGAAGAGCTAGGCAGAGGTAGGTACAACCAAGGCACCCACGACTAGCCGAAGTCCCACAATGTGATAGGTGGCAAGCCTATCGCCAACCGGGCACAATTCCAATCCCGACTAACACTTTTTTTATTAGAAAATTGGAAAAATCCAATTTTCTTTTTGTTGGTCGACCTGTATTCGAACCCGGGACCTTATGCAGTCAAGTCCAACACCCGGACCGCTAGACCACAGAGGCGATCAAATATTTTTCTAGTAGCAAACGGGGATTGTAAATCATCATTGACTGGCATCCGCAACACTAAAGGTCACAGACAGTCTACCAAATGAGATTTCTTAAAAATTCGTAAGTCGTTACTGCTTTTTATTTAATTTCGAAAAAAGATATTGCAGCGATAACCATTGTAAAATGAAGTAGAACGAGCAATGAATATTGTAATGATTAAGAAGATTAACTCTTAAGAATATTATTAAAGTTAGAAAAAATTGAATTAGTTTCTTGAATTATTTTCCGCGCTTTTTTTTATATTTTTATAATATTCACGGATGATGGATGAGTGATGGTTAATTGGTAGTCCTTTTAGAGTATGTACGAAAAACAATAAGTTGCCATCTAAGTCTTGTTATTTTATAAGTTTTGCGGTATAAAAACCCTTAATATTCTATATAATAATTTAACGTATTACAACTAATATTTTTCTAATATTATAATTGCAAATATTATTTTGGTTAAATTAATTTGTATAATTTAAACACTGCACTATAACACCGTAATTAATATTACTTTGACACATATCACCAGAAACAAAGGCAGTAACAAGACTGATGATAATAGGCAGAAGCTTATCAGATGTTATATAAAATACCTATCTAAGATATCCTCTTAGGACACACTTACGGAAAATTAAGCCTTATCACCTTGAGATAAGCGTCACAATTAAGCACCTGCGTAGTTTATTATAGTAGGTATAATTAAAAATAAATTTTATTTAACAACATGGCGTTGAATTTAAAAGTAATCGTAGCTAATTTAAATTTGTTTCGCGATTATATTGGATGGTGTTAAATGCTTTTAAGGAAAATGTCACAGTCTCACAGTATTTTATGATATAGTTTTTAACATTTTTAACGTAATCTCCCCTGTGTTGCTTCGAGTCCTCTGTGTGATATCGGGCATCTACCATTTTGCTTGGCAGCTCGCATGAGGCGAGCAAAGGCGAAGCTGGTCATAGCCAACAAGACCACTGGTGGTAGGGGAGCGTTCAAGTATTACGTAACGCAATATTTGAAAATTTTTGACCCCCCCTTGTAACGCACCGTAACCTTTTTCTGTACCCCCCTTCCCCCATTATAAACGTTACGTAACACTCTATTGACTATTTTTACCCTAAAGTCGCAAAATGTTATATTACAGTTTTTATCTTACCAAAAACTAGGACATTATACGGTAAAAATACCCTTACATACGAAGGAGCACGACTTTTTAACAGAATACCCGCACACATAAAAAATGTAAACCCATTTAATGCATTCAAGATCAAACTGGCGGAATACATTACAGAGAATTCACTTTAATAAAAATTGTTTTTATTAAAGTGAACTTTCTGTACGTGACAAAAAGCAATGCGTTAAATGGGTCTAGTACATATAAATAATTATAAGACGAACCTCAATGTTAATTTACTATGTACATTCTCATGTAAGTGACTCATGTCTTTTTTGAGAATAAAAATGTCTATAAACCTTATCCTTGGTATACTTTCTTTACAATTGCCTTTGCGGGATTAATACTAAATAAACCAAGAGATTTTTAATCCGCAACATCTGCGTATTTTGTTATTTTTTTATAATTTTTTGGCTTTACACACAATTGTTTTCGTCCTTCATTATCCTATTTTAACTTTTCTTAACAACAAACTCTCAAAATAATATTAGAGTTTTAATTCCCTATTTGATTTCTTAAAAAAAAAAAACAATGTTACGTAACGTGTTGTAAGACAGACCCCCTCCTACCCTGTAACGCATCGTAACGTTTTGCGAGACCCCCCTCCCCCCAAATTGCGTTACGTAATACTTAAACCTTAGAATTCTGAGCAGTAACTTGCCCGCAACCACTGCTACACAACAATGTCATGTTTTCGTGACAGCGACGAAGTCATAGCATCTATGATGTATATAATTTGCAGTTATCTTTTACCATAAGGGGAAGCCGCGTGCTTGTTCGTCGGTTTTTGCTATAAAAAGTCTAAACATAGTATAATTCTAACGTAGACTTCTTTCAAGAATATGGATAGGTCAACTTCTTTATATCTAGTAGGTAGTAGTAGTAGTATCTTTACGCCCATATACCTGATGAGATAGGAAGAGGCACGAACAGGGCACACACGACCAGCCGAAGACACACACATGCCCCACAACCTTTGCCTATCCTTACAGGGTAGGCAGAGAGTATCGAGTGCCAGACCTCATTATCCTGACAAACCTGTCTCGCTTCCTTTACATTAATTACCCTTTTCATACAAACACGCCGGTTCCGGAGACTCTTGACACCACACTCGGATAATATCCAAGTGATCTGATCGTGGAATGTCAGCCTTGGTCTTCCCGGGTACCTACATCCATTCACATTCGCATTGTATATCTGCTTTATCAATCTTTCATCTGTCATTGTTTCCTCATGACCGCACCAGCGGAGCATGCTCTTCTGCATTTTAACACCAATACTTTCTTTCAATTCCACTCTTTCTCGGATCTCACTGTTACGAATGCGGTCAGCGAGAGTTATACCACAGACTTTCCGTAGCGCTCCCATTTCGACCGTATTTGTTCTACTTTTATGGTTTTTCTGACATACCCAACTCTCGCTTCCATACAAAAACGTTGGGATAAGCACAGAATTATGCAAAGCGAGTGTAACTTTCTGACTCAAAACCTTCCTTTGGAATAGCTTACCCAACGCTCCATTCACACTATTCCCTGCACACATCCCTGTTAAAAGCACAACCAAGATATACAATATCATTCATTTGCTCTAGCACTACACCATCAACCAAAACTCTTACATCCGTTCTGGCTACGTTTTTTTCTAACACCATTATTTTAGAAAGGAATTAGTAATATACCTATAGGATAGTTAACAATGACTTAAACGCGAGGGAAAACACGCGTAAAAGCTATTAATATATGTTTCCTGTTGACTTAGACAACACAATATTAAAATTTACATCGTTTTTTGCAGTTTTAAAGCGTTTAAATTATATTTTACATACATTATTTTTAAGTACACTTAAATTTATTCCTACCCATTGTTGACATGTTAAATAAATAATACATAAAATAGTCTCATAATTCAAGTTCGTTTTGAACATAGATTTTTCCATGACAATTTGGTGAATACTATTTGACAGCCACCTGTATCCTAAGGTAACATAAATTTGATTTTGTTATTGTTTTTGTTTGTTTATCCTTCTTCACTTAAGATATCCTATTTTGATCACCAACGGAAAAATAGGGGTGCTAAATTTGACTTGTCTATGTGTGTCTGTGGGATCATAACTTTTAAACAGATTAACAGATTTTAATGAACATTTTTTGGTTTGAAAGCTGTCTTCGAGATGTTACCTCCAATTTTTTTATGGTATGGGAAGGCAAACAAGCAGACGGATTTCCTGATGGTAAGAAATTCACGCCGCCTAGAGACACCAAAGGTGGTAATGGTGCGTTGCCAACCTGCTGAGGCCGGAATGTTAGGCCTCGAGCAAAAGTAAGTATACCCTACCCTCCAACTGGAACACGTCAATGGCAAGCCCTAACGTTATGGCGGCAGGAACAGATAAGACGGTGGTAACCATTCGGGCGAGTCGATGCGTAAGTCTACCACCTAGTGGTATTTAATTGTAATTTATACATCTTCACGCCAAGTCCCTTACGGGATAGGTAGCGACGATCGATTATCTGTTTAGATTGAACTTATGTAGTTTATCCTGGGATTTTATTTATTACTTTATAGATAGCGAGCACGACTCTCATGATAGTAATAATCAAAAACATGTGTCTTTCTTTTCTTCAATATAAAAATGTGCCATCGTTTTATTCTTGACTAGATGTTTCTCTCCTCAAGGCTATAAACAACAGATTCTGCAGTTTATGGATTCCTAGTACAAATGATTTCAGAACATGTGCGTAACCAATTGATCTTCGGCTACCGTCACGTAGTTCACATTTATTTAGTTCCGGTTTGTTTTGTTGACTAGTCATGATACATTATGTCAACTTCCGGATGTAAACATAAGTATCTATACACTCGTATCCCTAAACAGGTAATCAGAGGTATAACCAGGGTACAAACGAGTAACCGCAGCTACTATTTAGTATCACAGTATGATATTTTATTGAATCAGGCGTTACTTTGCGGAAATCCATTATAAAAGATGTAAAATAAG
>NJDC01004147.1:79866-92151 GCA_002245475.1 Calephelis virginiensis
ATAAATTAAAAAAAGTAATGGCCCTAAAACACTACCTTGTGGTATACCGCATAGAGGGTAACTTAAGTTAACACATATAGTAGTTTTCATCCTGAAAAATGTTTCTGTTGGACCAATAACCACGCGGGCAACGCTGCGGGCAACAGCTAGTTCGCTATAAATTCCTTAGCACTTTTTAGTATTTAGTATATCACTTAGTACGTACCTAGTATTTTAGTACGTAGTACATAGACTAAGTATCACGGCATAAAATCAAGGTTTAATTATCTAGCAAAGTATCATTCCGCATATACCAACATATGAATCGCTATGTAAAAAGATATTGTTTTATTTACTCATATTACATGAACTAAGTAACTCGAGACGTCACACTAATTGATTTCAAGTCTAAAAGTTTTCTCTGGTCTCTAAAGTTACTGATGTATCAATATGCATGAAATCGAAATAGAAAGTAAAAGTTTTAAGATAGCAAGCACGCTGATGGTAAAATACAACGCGGCCTATAAACTATAGATGTTGGTGCGTGACTATCCTATGGTCGGAATGAGAAGACTAATGTGCAAGGCTATCCTATCCTCATAACCGGAACATGATACGATCCGTACAGGAACTGGTAGGGTATTGAAAGTGCTCGATTATAGTTAGGGCGGTGGTAACCATTTATTACTAGTACAATACAATACAATAACTCTTTATTGTGCACCAAATACAGAGAAATTACAAATATAAAAAAATAACTTAAACTAAGAAGATACACAAAGGCGGCCTTATCGCCAAGTCAGCGATCTCTTCCAGGCAACCCTAAAGTATGGAATAGGATTTAGCGAGACTACTACTCAAAAATGATTATATAAACCCCTGACAAAACCTATGCTTATGTAATATAGCCAAGAACCTTCTCGATCAAGTAAAATTTCAAACAAAAAAATCAGCATTGAAATCGGTCCATCCATTCAAAATTTATGATGCCACAGACAGACTGACACACACAGTGACACGTTAAACTTATAGCACTCTTTGTTTTCCGTCGGGGTCAAAAAGTAGTGTGATTGAACCCAGAAATCCAAATGACTAAATCATACTTGATAGCAATGGGGTCATCACATCCCTATGTTAAAAACGGGAATTTAAAGAAGTGCCCCTTTTATTCTTTAATTTATAAATGAGCTACAATTTCTCGGATAACAATATGCTCAGTGAGTAAAAAGTGTGTCAATAGTGACAGTAACACAATTGTTTCTAGACTCTCGTAATTAAAAAAATGTGTATCAGTGCGAACAGTTTGTTTTTTACCGTAATAAGGCTTCTTTTTGTTGTCTGTACGCAGATAAAAATATTTTAAAATGCTCATGAGATAGATATTCTTTCAGAGCGGTTTTTTATTTTGATGCAGCTTTCTGCGAGACTGAAAGATTGCGTCACTTATTTTATATGTCTACTAGCTGACCCGGCAGACGTTGGTCTGCTTTTTTAATGCAATTTTAGTAAAAAAAATTGGAGCGAGATACCCTTATCATTAAGGGGTGTAAAATAGATAGTAGCCGATTCTCAGACCTACTGAATATGCATATAAAACGGGTTAGAAAGGAATTAAAAATTTCGCCGCGGGACTTGAATCCTCAGTAGCTCAATTGGTTAGAGCATTCGTCGGCTTGAGACGAAAGGTTACAGGTTCAAATCCTGTCTGGGGCGAAATTTTTTCTTTCTTTAAAATTTATAGAAAACATATAAAATTTGGTAAAAATCGGTAAAGCCGTTTCGGAGGAGTACGATAACTAACATTGTGATACGAAAGTTTTATTACTAAGATATGTCAGAATGTGTTCCAGGATAATATATATTTGTATACATTTTACAGCGATAGAAATATGTCATTTTTTGTTCACAAAATCACACAAAAAATATCTCATATGTACGAAACTTATGAGATATTTTTGTGTGATTTTTATGTGTTTATATAGCGAATAAGCACACAGCTCTACTGCTGTTGAACGAATTAATACATTTGAGGTATCACTTAAATCGTCTTCTACTATTGCCTTATTATATTCATATTATAATAAATCGTATTCGTTTGAGTTTTGGCGCCAACGAAAAAAATGTGCGCCGTTTTAATGATTAACTTTGGCTTACATATTGAATAAAATTAGTCATTATGGTGGCATTTTGCTTTGTTCAGTGAAACAACAAGGAACTATTCATGAAAAAATAGTTAATCATATATTTATTTAAAAATAGCAAATCTCAAAAAATGATCTTATGTAAGGAGTTACACACTTTACACAAAATTTCAACATGAGTTTCTATGACTAATTTTGTATTCATGCACAGTTTTGGCGTAATCGAGAGCAAAGATGGTCGAAGTTTTTTTTTGTTGTTATTGAATTTTGTGTATGTATTAAAAATATGTATACGCACATAAAAGTGTTGTGTATATATTGAGTGAAATTAATTAATGTTGGTCACATTTTGTACAATTTAAAGTGCACTAAGTACAGTAATCGTGAAGAAGTTAGTTTGTCCCGTATTTTCTCGTTACCCCCAATACTCTCTAATAGAACTTGAGTAAGGCAACTACTTTCCTGTGACCATGATATGACTTTCTTTGACACCTTTGAGCCCGACTTCAAATTCAATTTAATGTAATCTGACATTAGAAAAAAAATATGTCGGCTGTAAAACATCATTGTTTGAAGTGACAAATAAAAGTATTTTTATGAAAAACTAGCCAACCCGGCGAACTGTGATCTAGCTCTCCGGTTATTGGACTTGACTTCACGAGGTCTTGGGTTCGATCACCGGGTCGGGTAATAAAAAGAAAGTGTGTCAATTTTCCAACAAAAACAACGACGATCGGGATTGCACATGTGTCTGGTTGGCGATAGGTACATATCACGTTGGGAGCCATTAGTGTCTTCTGCTCGTCGTGGTATCTATCTTTTTCTACACATATAAAAATCTACAAGTAAAATAATAAGTTAACATTTAATTCTACATTGAATTTTGTTTAGTATTCGGTACCTAATTGGTAATGCAACATCTTAAAAGAAATGTGAATGTAAAAGAAAGTATAATAATAAACATGTCACTTTAAAATAGTAAAAGTACATTTTAATAAATGTATCAGTATTTTGATTTTCTCTTGTAAACATGTATGAAGTATTTATTCATTGATGAAGATTTTAACCTACTTCATGTTTGGCTTCGAAGCAAGCGAACTGCGTTCGAATGAGCGTTTTCGAATGACGCTTGTGTTTTGTAGCCTTAGATTCGGCTTTGGGCGCATAATTAGTTGCACCTATTATATTATAACCGCGTGTTTTAACATAACCACACTCCTTAAAAGTAGTTTCAATAAAATAAGAGTTTTATTTGACTTATTTAGTTTTAGTTGATAAAATTTAATAGGTACATATTTATTCAAAGAAAATTAATAGAAGAAGGCGTTACTTTTCGGAAATCCATGCTTAAATCTAAATAAAATGATTTAATTTGCAATTTTCCGCCAAAAAATGTAAACGTGTTATTGCGTAACAAAACAGACAAAATAGTGCGCTAAGAATGAATTGGACTAACCGGAAGCTAAAACTCCCAAATACATCCAGCTCTACACAAAACACACCACTAAACTGTATTAGTAGCACCAACAATACACATGCTACTAAAAACTCAACGTACGTTTCGCTTTGTAACCGAAGCATCATCAGGAGAATTCGACTGCACTCCACAAAGGTCGAGCAGATACAGATATAGTAAACGAATTCTCCTGATGATGCTGTCCTCCTGATGATCTCCTGTGTTTTGTGTGGAGCTGGATGTATTTGAGAGTTTTAGCTTCCGGTAAGTCCAATTCATTCTTAGCGCACTATTTTGTCTGTTTTGTTACGCAATAATACGTTTACATTTTTTGGCGGAAAATTGCAAATTAAATAATTTTATTTAGATTTACATATTTATTCCACGTGAGAAGTTATTCCTCAATATGCATTCGCAACAAATTACTAAAATTTGAGCTGCATTTTCTTAAAAAAGGAAAAAAATTCCTAATGGTGATAATTTTCCCAATAATTACGATTATGTTTGACAAATAACAATTTTTGTCTATTTTGAAATTGATCCCAGATTTAACAATGAATACCAAAATAGACTAGGATAATTTTCAATTAACTTCATATTTTAAAAAATCTATACTTATAAAATAACATATCCTGACGACTGACCATCATCGCCGTGCAAACACTGGTAGAGTTACAGCCATTAAATTTGGTGAGCAGGGTCGTTTTCCACTAAGGACGGAATTATGAAAATTCTATTTACCACTACTAAGGGGGTGAAATAGGGATTGGAAGTTTGTTTAGAAGATTGTCATTGGTTAAGTTAAAAACATTAAACTTTAATTTTGGGCTAGTTATTGAAAATGAGTAGATACGTAGCTATTTAAACGTTTTTGGTAATTCTGCCCCTAAGTGGGTGAAATAGAGGTTGAAAGTTTTTATGGAAAGTCGGCGGGTAACTGCTAGTAATTTTATAATTTGATACATGTAAATGTTAAATGAATAATATTAACCATAAGGCCTTAAAGCTGCATAATTTCAACAACGCTGTGTTATATTAATTCAAAAAGATGACCATATAGCACGCACAATAAGGACGTGGTTTGACGTAGATACCATTACATGACCTGATAGGTCCACCGCTTGTAACTTAGACCACACATTACTTTCACGATCAGTTATAACGGTTGTAGCCGATCAGTTATAAAAGATTCGTATTTACAAATCTTTTGCGCCCTACAAATGTTTATTTATATTTTTGTTACATAACTTTAACGTGTAAGAGAAGTATTAGTAAATCGACATGGTTTATAGTCTATTAATTCTTGATGTATAAAAGGGAAATGTATTTAATGGACTATGTATCAAATGACAACTCAAACTACTTGATGTATCAAGTTGTAATTATATGAAATAAAGTCATATTAGTTACACTATTTATAACTCATGAACGGCTGAACTGATTTGGCTGGAAATTGATACAGAGGTAGCTAAAAACAGGAGACGGATTAGGATACCTTTTATACCGTTCGACTTTAAGGAAACTAGGAAAACAACATTTTAGTTTTTCTCATAAAATCTGAATGGGTGAAGCAAAGTTATCTGGAGCAGTTAGTTAAACATGTAGATAGTTATAGAGCTTTTGCTTACACCGTTGCTCGCGTGGTTAATGGTCCCACAGGATATTTTTTCTGGACAAAAACTATCCTATATGTTAATAAATTTAGCCTCTATCTGTTGCCAAATTTCATGAAAATCGGTTCAGCATTTTTTGCGTGAAGGAGTAACAAACAAACAAACATACAAATGTACTCATTTAAATAGGAAGTACAGGATGGGACAGGATAGGATAGAATAAAGAGTTTTAGAATCCCATCTCTTTAAGGATAAAATAGGACAAAACACTACGTCAATTTCGAAGTTAACTGACAGCTTATTAGTTGGTCACGGAGTTATAGACTACCTGCGAGAGGGACATACGTTTTTTTTCTTTACGTAAATTATTGTGGTCGCGGACAACGGTTTAGTAATTGATGTTTCTAATTCAATCTTGTTTCAAAGTCTGAACAGTAGGGTTACTCCTGAATCTTGATATGACGCGAATTTGAAATTGGAATCATATGTAATTTTAAGTACTTTTGAACACAGTACTAGCGGAATATTAACATTTAGTTACAAATAAATTGAACTGATCCGATAAAATAATTTATTGTTTACTATTAACTAATTGTCAATAAATCGCTAATATTGTGATTTGTGTTTAAGAGTACCTGAAATGACATACTCGATTCCAATTTCCAATTTTGCATGAGTCGAACTTATTTATTTATTCTTTATTGTTTAATATAAACACAAATATTTAAGATATAAAACAAAATAATTACAAAAAATGTACAAATGGCGGTCTTACGGGCGGTAAGCAATCTCTACCAGACAACCAGGAAAGACAAGAAATTGAAGAATTACAAAATAAAATTAAAGGTAATCTGAACACAACTTTGTACGTAACAAAACTAAAGACAGAAAAAAACTAAATAAAACCACAGATCAGAAATTTAGCACTCACGTATAGGATATGACTCGGAGATACTTTCTTTTCGGTCGTCACCCGTCTTTCCGAGAGAGAGAGTTTAATATCTTTATTACGCTGTTGGAACAGAAAACAATTACCCTAATATTTATGGAAATGAGTCGTACAATCAAGTAATATAAACATAAAAAAACCCAGCTAAATGTCAATCCAACTTGTGTATAGTAAAATTTTGTTAAACTTCGCCTTTTTTAAAATATTTGAAAGCAAACAAACATGCGGAATTCCTGATGGTAAGAAATTCACGTCACCTAGAGACACTAAAGGTGGTAATGGTGCGTTGCCAACTTGAATTTAGGATGTTAGGCCTCGAGCATAAGTACGTTTACCGGCTACCTTATTCATCAAAACGGAACATGTCAACGGCAAGCGTTGATGTTATGGTGGCAGGAATAATCTTCGCTTGCTGACCACAAAAAATATAAAAAAAATATTTATATCAAGACGAATTGACATAACAACCGCACACTTTACGGTTTTCGACATTTTTACCATTATTTGTACGAAAAATGAGGTAATTTTAAGGTAGTACAATCGCCTCTGTGGTCCAGCGGTCCGGTCTTTGACTTGACTTCATGAGGTCCCGGGTCGATCTTTGGGTGGGGCAACAATAAAAAATAGAAAATGTGTATTTTCAAAAATTAATAATAATAATTCTAATAAAAATGACGTTGCCAGTGATTGGATATATGTCCGGTTGGTGATAGGCATGCTATCTATCACATTGTGAGACTTAGTGTCTTCGGCTAATCGTGGGTGCTCTGGTTGTGCTTCTGCCTAGCTCTTTGAGTATATGGGCGTGAAGGTTCTTTACTTTTACTTTAACATTTAAACAATCGAAGATTTTTCCCTAAAATTAGGGAAAATAATTGAAATAAAAAAAGGAGATTTACGATAAGGAAATTTTTAGAAGAAATATTTATAATAATATCGTTTAAAAAATTATTCTAAATTTCTCCTCATAATTTTCCTTTTTGTTAAATTTATTTATATAAGGAATTGCCATAATACCATTTTATACAGCATTATGAGTTCTTTCAAAGGTAGACACGTCAAACTTATAAAACGTTTTGTGTCGCGGGTTAAAAAACCTTTAATGAAGAAATAAATATAAAATTGTAGGTGCAATCTTCCCTTTATCTCGTTAAATATTAATGAAAATAAATTAGTAGTCTCACTAGAACTCGAGAACTCGCAAGATTTCAATTATTCTTTTTTTGTTATTTTTTTTCTCTCGCTAGAGGGTTATAGATAAAACAGAAGAACACTGAACAAAGCCGAAGGCGATAACTAGTGTGGATTGTTTTAGTCTAAAACTCTAAATCAAGAGTAAACATACATATGATATACAAAGGCACAAAAATGATTGACATTTACAAATCATTTTTTTATGATAGGCAAACAAGCAGAAGGATTTCCTGATAGTAAGAAATTCACACCGCCTAAAGACACCTAAAATGGTAATGGTGCGTTGCCAACCTGAGGCCGGGATGGTGGGGCACGAGTTAAAGTAAGTTTACCGGCTACCTTATCCTCTGAACCGGAACACTCTCGGGACCGGAAACTCTACTTAGTCAGATGTCACGGTGTTAGTGACGGTAAGCCTTTTTTGTTGTTTGAATGACTACATTGTTGCTAATATCGCGATTTTTTGCAACTTCAATGAACTTTAAACGGTAAGCCTATACTCGGCTTTTAGTTGGACAGGAAATTGTGTACATAACCACAAAATTGAACAACTGTTACTTTTCCAATATGATTGTCCAAACTATTATTGTAGTTCCTCATGCCACTTATTGTATATCAGACATCATTATTTATTAGTTCTGTATAATTTTGTATTACGTCTCAATATGTAGTTAAAACCAAATTATCTTCAATATTGAGCTTTATTCTTTCATAAATAAGGTGTTTTGCTGGAAACATATGCATCTTTTGTATTAGGAAAGCTTATCTACGGTAAAAGTGAAATGTTTTGCCAGATCTAATAATAGATGTGTAATGCCCGTGGATTATGCATCCGGTTATCAAACTATAAAGATTAAACTTATTGAAGAGATTAAGTTAATGTCTATCGCCTCTGTGGTCTAGCGGTTCAGTGATTGGACTTGACTGCATGAGGTCCGGGTTTGTAATAAAAAAAAAGTTGCTCGGGATAGGACATGTGCCCAGTTGGCGATAGGCTTAACACCTATCACATTGTGGGACTTAGTGTCTTTGGCTCATCGTGGGTGCCCTGGTTGTGCCTCTGCCGACGTCTTCGGGGATATGGGCGTGAAGATACTTTTTTTAAGTTAATGTCTTCATAAATAAACCTTTTTGCCGTTGTAGTGGCCGCTTTTGTTTATGATCTTTGTAATCAAAAAGTTTTCAATTGACGTCTTTGTATTAACTATTTTATCAATACATGTGATGTGACCACACACATCGGACTACTAGACCACAGAGACGAACTCTGTGGTCTAGTGGTCCGATGTTGGCGTTGACTACATGAGGTTTTAGGATCGATTCCTAGGTAGGGTGACTAAAAAATGAGTTTTTACAATATCTAATAAAAAAACACTGGTGGTAATTCTGCTGTTAACAAACTAAACTTATTTTAGATGCATGCTATCTTTTTCAAACGAAGCAAAAACAAAAGAGATGGAACGTTTTAGATATGCCAGATTAGTACGAACATGTCAAATTCTGATGTTTTTTATCAACGTTTTCCAAGTGATAGATTTAACGTCTGTACAAATGACGTGTACAGTCTAATTTGACAGCACTAAAAGTGTTTTGTCTCTTTCTGTTACTTTCGTTGACAGCAGACAGCGATAACTTAAAATTAGTTTAGTGGGTGCGCAACAAAGTTATCACCACTATCCCGGGTTAGATAAATGCCCAGTTGGCGGTATGAGTGCCACTTAAGTACCTACGGCTGATCGTCGGTGCCCTCTGCCTATTCCTGGTGGACATGGGGATGAAGATACTAACTTTAAGAGATTTCTTAACCCTTCGGTAGTCGAGGGGCTAGCGTACACGCCTTACTCTACTGACCAACAGCGAGGCTCGCTTGCGATTCCCGACGGGAATTTTATAACATGTAACATGTTACATATAAGAGTATGTATTAGAATCGTTGATTAGCACCCATGACACAAGCAAAAAATTTGCTTATTTTTGGGGTTAGGTTCATATTGTGTAACATGTCCAGGAATATTTATTTATTGTTATTTGTATCATTGTATCATCGTTTATAATTGAACTTGTTAATTACGATATTTGAGGATGACAGGAACACATGGTTTATAAGGAAATGACTCAGAAAAGTAAATAGCTCACGGGATCAAATACGATCTGTAGGGTTACTCTTGAATCTCGAATTCGTGCCAATTAGAAATTTGAATAGAATATGTCAATTTAGGTACTCACTCTTGAATGCAATACTAGGGAATTATTAACATTAAGTTAACAGATGTAAAATAAGTCTTATTTTAGGGCTTGTTTTACATCTGTTATAATGGATTTCCGCAAAGTAACGCCTGATTCAATAAAATAACATTAGGTTAATAACGAAATCTCCTCTGTGGTCTAGGGGTCCAGGTGTTAGACTTGATTGCATGAGGACCAGGACAGTTCGATTCCCGGGTAGGGCAACAAAAATAAAATTATTTTTTCCAATTTTCTAATAAAAAAAGTTGTCTAGGATTGGATGTGTGCTCGGTTGGCGACAGGCTTACCACCTATCACATTGTAGGATTTAGTGTCTTCGGCTAGTTGCGGGTGCCCTGGTTGTGCCTCTGCCTACCTCTTTTGGGATATGGGCGTGAATATACTTTTAATATTAAACTATTTTATCGGTTTTGTTAATTTTTTTTGTAACTAAATGTTAATAATCTGCAAGTACTTTCAAGTGTACGTAAAATGACATATCCCATTGCAATTTCCAATTAGCATGAAATCGAAGTTGGAGTGTAATCCTACTGACCGCTACAAATTACCAATTACTTTACAAAACCTTCCATGGAAATTTCCAGAATACCTCATGAAGATAATTTGTGTTCTAGTTAATTAGTTTTTAGCCGAATAAACTTCGCGACGTATTCTGGAACTTTCCATGGAAGGTTTTGTAAAGTAGGTGTTAACGGTGAGTTAATAGTTGCTGCCATGAAGTGTTTCTTTAAAGACCAGGTGTTCCTGCCTTCTAAAAATATCTTATTTGTGAGTATGTCTTATTAAATACTTCAAACCTTTTAATATATACGTTTTCATTTTATAAATGAAAAGTAACTCTAATAGATAAATAAATAATAATACATATCCCTGGACAAATTACACAAATTGAATCTAACCCCAAATTAAGCAAATTATATGCTTGTGTTGTTTGTTCTAATAAATAGATACCAGAATAAATTTAATAAACACCCAGACCCGAAAATGCAGACATCTAAATGTTCATCAAACAAATGCCTGCCATCGTCGGGAATTCAACCTGAGCCTCGCAGTTAGTCAGTGTAGTTAGGCGTGTACGCTAGCCACTCGACCAATGGGACTAGCCGAGTTGGTCGAGTACCAACGTATCATATTATTGGTGTACTTACTACACCGACTAACCGCGAGGCTCGGGTTCGATTCTCGACGGGGGCAGGCATTTGTATGATGAACATTTAGATGTCTGCATTTTCGGGTCTGGGTGTTTATTAAATTTATTCTGGTATCTATTTTAGTATTTCTATGTATTAGAATAGTTGACTAACACTCAAAGCACAAGCATATAATTTGCTTACTTTGGGGTTAGATTCAATTCGTATGACTTGTCCAGGAATGTTTATTTATTTGTATACAACAATATTTGAATTTAACATAATTTAAAAATAGGTTAAGCCCCTTCTGAGAACATTTATTTGGCTCTTTACAAAATTTACAAATATAAGATTAATATGCTTTTAACAGCCGGTTTAGTCAGAGACTGATGTCTGAAATAGGTTCCTAAGGATCCTGTAACACAGAGAAGTGTTGCCACAAATGTGGGGATTAATATTTTTTTGGTTAATTTGCCTCGTTCTGGGGGGGCTAACACCTTTCGGCCATGCTGCCACGTCTTCCGTAAATTAATTATTTCTTATAGTCATTAGTCAAATGTCTTCCGTATCAATTAATTCTTATACAGTTATTTGTCACTATTTACAAAGTCACGTCTTGAGTAAAGCGGTGGTCACTTTACACAAGCTCATTTTGGCAGATTTGGCGGCAGCGAGGAAATTCACGATACACTAATTTCTTTATGATTATTTCATTTGTGCACTTTCACTGAACAAAATTAAACTAATTTCCACCTAAACTAACTAATTTTACTTATAATTTACACTGAATTCAATAATTGTGAAAAAATTACGACCATCTTCACTCACTATGGCGCCAAAACTCCTGTGGAGATTAATCAAATATGACATTTTATAAGATAGAAATGTAAAAGCAAATGGACGTCACTGTACAGTCATTGTTATTGCCTAATAGCTATATATTTTAATAAGTCCTAATTGTGCTCTTGCCATTGTTTTCTTATTTTAATGGTATTCCATGCTGCTATATTCTCTTCGCCATTGTTATAATATTAAATTACATACAGAGCTAATAGTTCCAGAAGGTTGATTATTGTAGCCTTGGGGCAAAATATGTATCATTTGTTCAATCTTGTATTTGTACCGGCTATTCTTACGTCTTAGCAAGAACACAACAGTTTTTCCCCCGTGTTGGTAAGGGCCCCTTTGCAGAATAGGCCATCTGCCTTCCTGCCAGGCAGCTCGTTAAAGGCGAGCAAAGGCCCGCCGTCACTAACTACTACACTACACTAACACTAACATCTGACTAGGTGTGAGAGTTACGCAGCGACTCACCAGGATTGGTACCACCGTCTTACCTATTCCAGCCGCCATAACGTCATGACGTGTTCCGGTTCGGAGGGTAAGTTAGCCGGTAAACTTACTTTTGCTTAGTCAGATGTCACGGTGTCAGTGACGGTTAGCCTATGCTCGCCTTTTACGAGCTGCCTGGCAGGAAGACAGATGATCTATTCCGCAAAGGGGCCCTTACCAACACGGGGGAAATATTAATTAATATTAATGAAAAATTCCATTGGACTGTAAATATTTACTGTTG
>NJDC01004147.1:99910-124395 GCA_002245475.1 Calephelis virginiensis
TTATGAATGTGAAGGAAGCAAGACAGGTTTGTCAGGATCGTGAGGTCTGGCACTCGATACTCTCTGCCTACCCCGTAAGGGACTTGGCGTGAAGTTATGTATGTATGTATACAAATTAAAAATAAGCGATTCAACAATAACAACATTGAGAACAGCATATTATATTAATTGCCTACATAATTAATAAACTAAGTATCTAATTTTACCCGTGTAGCTCCGGGTCTCCTGGAATAGAATATCTGTCTTTCTGTCTGCAAGGCTGCTTGCCTCTTATGAGCTAAGGATAAATGGTTAATTACCAACACGACTACTGGTGGTAGAGTACCATGCTGCAACTCGTCAGGGTAGGGATCCACCGCCTTATTTATTCCTGCCGAAATATAATTTTAACCCGTGTTGGCCCGCGCTCCATAGCAGAATAGACCATCTGCCTTCCTGCCAGGCAGCTTGTAAAAGGCGAGCATAGGCTTACCGTCACTGACAACGTTACATTTTATTAGGTGGTTGAGTTTCGCAGCGATTTGTCCGGGTTTGTACCACCGCCTTACCTGTTCCTTCCGCCAGAACGTCAATGCTTGTTGTTGATGTGTTACGGTTCGGAGGGCAAGTTAGCCGGTAAACTTACTTTTGCTCGAAGACTAACATCCCGTCCTCAGGTTGGCAATTGAATATTTTGAAATTTGTTTGAAATTGAAAATATTTATTTGAAACAATTATACAATTACAACATGTTGCAACGATAATAACTGCATTAGTCAGAGACTGTGTCGCAGTAAAGAGTTGAAAGTAAGAGTTGATTTTAAAATTAAAAAAGCATGCTCTGATGGTTCGGACATGTAGAAAGAATGATAGATGAAAGATTGACAAAGCGATAAAGATATACAATGCGAATGTGGATAGATGTAGATAGATAGATAGATAGCAATGCACCATTAACACCTTTGATGTCTCTAGGTGGCGTGAATTTCTTACCAACAGGAAATCTGTCTGCTTGTTTGCTTTCCCTAATATCATAAAAATCATAAAAAAATAAATATATAAGTAAATATGGTGAATCTAACGTCAAATATCTTTGATTGCTTAATGTATCGCTATTCACTATTTTAATGGGATATTACTAAACTGGTTGTTCGCGATTACTCTACTTTGCTATTGTTTATGTTAAACCAAACTAGTATGGTAATAGCCATTTGCATTCTTCAAAGATATGCCGATATTTGAATAACCTACTTGAGATTTACAAGTTGTTTTTTTTTGTGAATTTGGTTCAGGTTAGCTGATTTAAAGATAGATTGTTTGGTGCCAAAGCCAAACATTTTTTTATGATATTGGAAGGCAAACAAGCAGATGGATTTTCTGATAGTAAGAAATTCACACCGCTTAGAGACACCAAAGATGGTAATGGTTCGTTGCCAACTTGAGGTCAGGATCTTAGACCTAGAGCAAAAGTAAGTCCTCCGAAATACTTTGTCCTCCGAACCGAAACAGGTCAATGGCAAGCATTGACGTTATGGCGGCAGGAATAGGTAGGGCGGTGGTACCAATCCGGAGGAGTAGCTGCGAAGCTCTACTTCTTAGTCAGATGTCACGGTGTTAGTGACAGTAAGCCTATGCTCGCTTTTCACGAGCGGGCTGGCACAGGATGGTAGATGGTCTATTCTGCAAAGGAGCCCGGACCAACACGGGGAGAAATTGATTTTTGTTAGTTATCATAACGTCTATCGAACCTACATTTTTCGTTTTTCGCATTTTTAAATTTCCCCGGTACGAGTATGGAAATATTGTTTGCTGCTCAGACGCATGCTACAAAATCAATTTTGTTAGTTAGCATGTTTTTCCGCAATTTAGACCTTAACGTGTATTGAACCTCGACTTTCTTTTTTTCACATTTTTCCAATTTCATCTGGTACGTCCTATTTCACTCGTGCTAGTCTCGGGCTTCTTCGAAAAATACAACTACCTTCCTAGTCCGTAAAAGCGTAGGCTAATTGTCATTATGATCGTGACCTTGACCCGGCAATACATTTTTGCGACGGCTAGTTTAGATTAGAAATACCATCTTACTTATTTGTAGGGACGTATTAGACTTCGGACTGGTAACACATAATTACCGTTACCTTATACTTATGTCCCGCCCGTCCCGGTCCCCCGCATGTTTGCATTTCAATTTCATAAAAAGCTATTTTTAAATGAATGATACTAAAATTAAAAAAAATACATCTGTTCTAGCGGTCCGGTAAAGAACTTGACGTCTTACGTTCCAGGGTTTGATCCCCGGGTTGGCCAACCAGAATAAATTTTGTTTCTCAATTTTCTAAAAACAAAAAATGCTGCTTGGTAATAGTTATATGCCCGGTTGCCGATAGGCTTGCCACCTATCACATTGTGGGACTTACTTGTTTTTTTTATGTTATAGGAAATCAAACAAGCAGACGGATTTCCTAATGGTAAGAAACTCACGCCGCCTAGAGACACCAAAGGTGGTAATGGTGCGTTGCCAACCTGAGGTCGGAATGTTAGGCCTCGAGCAAAAGTAAGTTTACCGGCTTCCTTACCCTCCAAACTGGTACACGTCATGACGTTATGGCGGCAGGAATAGGTAAGGCAGTGGTAGCAATCCGGGTGAGTCGCTGCCAAACTCTACCATCAACTTCCCTTGTATGTCTTCGGCCAGTCTTCGTGCCCAGGTTGTTGTGCATCTGCCTATATCTTAAGGGATAAAGGCGTGAAGATAATCTTTTATTTATAAAAAATCAATGGCCTCGACAAAACATTTTGTGCATTTCCATGTATCGCTGTCCATGTTTTATGTAAAAAATTGTATACAAAAAATAAAACTTCGTCATATAACGTAGCTAAGAAGGACCGTGATAAACGCCGCTTTAAAAACAAAAAAATTTGGTCGAAATCGGTCCAACTCCTCAAAAGTTATGTTGCCATAGACAGATACTCACAAACATAAGCACATTAAACTTATATCACCCCTCTTTTCACGTCGGTAGTTAAAAATAGTTCATAGTATTGCCATTAAGCAGATATAGGTCTCAAAGGTTTCTGTCCAGACAAATGACTCTAGGCCTTTTCTAAGATTAAGTAGAGTCGTATTTAATCTACGACTTAAGATGTCCTGAACACATTGTTATATACATACATATACATAACACATGTTATATGGTTTACTACCGCTCCAGTTTATCAAATCTATGCCAAATGACTGATTTTTACGTAATTTCAAGTAGAGATATAGGTACTAGGCTTACTTTCTTAAAAAATGCGTTGCGTGAACATGTGGGTCAGTTCATTTCGTAGAACGAAAATGGCGACTAAGTGCAATATTCTAGCGGCAGAATATAGCGTTATATATCTATGACCTACCTGGCTTATTAAGTTAAAGGCAAAAGTAAATTTAAGTTGATATAGTCTATGTAACAAAGGTATATAGACCATAATATCAGGTTGAACCTTGGAGTACTTTCGCCCATGTTGAGGTCAAGAGGAGTCCCCCCGGCTTAGATTTTAAATATGTTGTCAACGAGACAAAATACATAAGGATTTTTCTTGGTGATAATAATTTTTCTCTTAACTTTTCTACGTTTTTTCTTTAAAGCAGCACGTGACAAGTAATGTATTAATGCAGACAAAATCAGCGAAATTATTTTCTTAAATTTCAGTTTTTTAAAAAATGCTTGAAAGCATGCCAAAATTGAAAATGAGGGAAACAACTTCCCTCATACTATGGGAGATATTTAAGTTTGTTTATTTATTTATTTGTTTTATATATATAAACAAATCTTATATATATATATAAGATTTGTTTACTCATGATAATAAAAATATCCTTCTCTGACTTGACTTCTTGGGGTTCCGGGTTCGATCCCCGGGTCGGGCAACAAAAAATTAAAAAAAAAAGTAAAAAAAGTATTTTCACGCCCATATCCCTGAAGAGGTAGGCAGAGGCACAACCAAGGCACCCACGACTAGCTGAAGACACAAAGTCCCACAATGTGATAGGTTTGCCACTTATCGCCAACCGGGCACATTTCCAATCCCGACCAAAATTTTTTTTATTAGAAAATTGGAAAAATCCAATTTTCTTTTTGTTGGCTGACCTGGGATTTGAACCCGGGACCTCATGCAGTCAAGTCCAACACCCGGACCGCTAGACCACAGAAGCGATAAACAAAAAATTAGGAAATGTATATTTCCAATTTTCTAATCAAAATAACGTTGCTTGGGTTTAGATATTGGCGATAGGCTTGTTGTGTCTTCGGCTAGTCGTGGGTATCCTGGTTGTGCTTCTGGCTACCATTTAGGGGATATGGGCGTGAAGATATTTTTTTTATATTTTATTTCACATAGACCGTACAAAGGGTAAATTATATAGACGCGTCACCGTCTATATCATTCTAAAATCTATCACTGGATCGGAACGCTAGGGTAAAAACCCTGTTGATATTTTTAAATGTCTTCAAAAAAGGAGGAGGTTCTGAATTCGACAGTATGTTTTTTTGAGTGTTTGTTCCGCGATTACTTGGCAAATAGCCAACCGATTTTGATGGTAATACTGCATAAATAATCGAGATAAGTGAAAAATGTGTGTATTATTAAGTGTAACTCAAAAACGACTAGTAGGATGTTGATAAAATTTATATGGGAATACTAAGAAATAATTTGCTTTCAAAAAAATAATTGTCAAATCATACGTGAAACCCAATAAAAAATTTGGAGCGATTTTTCAGCTTTACTGTGCTTAATTATTTCGTTAAGTGTTTTTACTGAGATTTGGCGAAACAAACGAAGCAAGCTTTTCTTATGCCTTATATTGTTTACCTAAGCAACTGAAGCTTCTTACAAAACAGCAATAAACGGTATGCACAGTTATTTATCATCTATATCATGATATAACAACAATTGCGCTGGCGGTAGTAAATGTAATACCGAACAAAATGTATTTGATACGCGTCATGAATAAAGACACACAACGTTCACATTCTTCGTTATGCAAGAACTGGGAACTATGCTTTATCGGATATCTGGACTACAATTTTGGAACCCGCTGTGCTAACTTCTACTTTAAAACTTATTACATACTAGCCTCCTGTCACGGCTTTTACCGCGTACCAATTTCTATTTTTCTTTTAAATTGTAGCATATTGTATTCTTGCCCCGTGTTGGTTCGGGCTCCTATGCAGATTAGACGATCTGCCTACCTTCCAGGCAGCTCGTCAAAGGCGAGCATAGGCCAACCGTCACTAGCACCGTGACACCTGACTAGGTGGTAGAGTTTCGCAACGACTCACCCGGATTCGTACCACCGCTTTACCTATTCCTGCCGCCATAACGTCATGACGTGTTCCGGTTTGGAGGGTAAGGTAGCCGATAAACTCACGTTTGCTCGAGGCCTAACATCCCGGCCTTAGGTTGGCAACCCACCATTTCCACCTTTGGTGTCTCTAAGCGGAATTTCTTACCATTAGTAAATCCGTCTGCTTGTTTGCCTTCCAATATCATAAAAAAAGTAAAGTTTCATTAAAATCCGTTCAGCAGTTTGTGCGGGAAAGAGTAACAAATATACATCCATTCTGATAATCTTTCGCAGTTATAATCGTAATATTAGTAGGATTACACCCATGTTCAAGAAGTGGATTCTTCATTCACCGATTTTTTTTTGATATTGGAAAGCAAACAGGCAGATGGATTTCCTGATGGTAAGAAATTCACGCCGCCTAGAGACACCGAAGATGGTAATGGTGCGTTGCCAACCTGAGGCCGGGATGTTGGACCTCGAGCGAATGTAAGTTTACCGGCTACCTTACCCTCTGAACCGAAACACGTCATGACGTTATGGCGGCAGGAATAGGAAAGGCGGTGGTACAAATGGTGGTAGTTACGACTTAGCGGTAGAGTTTAGCAGCAATGTTTTTATGTGTTACCATATACTTTTGTACTGACAAAAAGAGTATGTTCACGCCTTTATTCCAAAAGAATTAGGCATAACCAGGGCACTCACGACTTGCCGAAAACAAGTCCCACAATGTAATAACCCTAATGCCAGCCAGGTACATATACAATTCCGGACAACGTTGTTTTTATTAGAAATTTAAATTTTCTATTTCTTGTATGCAACATAGCCGGACCGCTATTCCGCAGAGGCGATAAAGAGATGTATTTTTTTTAAAGGACCAATTTCCCGTTTGCTTCGTGTCTTTTTTGTTGTAAAGTTTACAAGTATCCACAAATATCATAAATGCGAAAGTGTATGTACGTTTTGCGTTTCAAAATTGCTCAACCGATTTTAATGAAGAGACATTGTATTTGAAAATAAAAATACCATTTAAACGTAGCTGTAGCAAACAACTACTACTTACATATAAACACGTACAAATTAAACTATTAATATGTGTGACCTTAATAACTATGACATAATATTTAAATCAATTGTTATAACACGAAATTCGCGATTATTTAAATAACCGGTTTGCACTACTTTCATCATATAATATCTTTCATTAAAATTACTTATGTTTGAGTTTGATTTCATTATTTTAGGAAAAAAACAGGTTGCACTCCGTGAGTGCCGGCAGAAGTGAAAACTTGAATATTAATGTTGTGCATTTTTGATATTTTGGAATGGTTAGGGAATAACACGAACGGCTTTCATTATCAGTTTGAGAGTACTATCATTTATGTGGTAGAACACAATATTCATTTATTGCGCTATCGTACATAAACATGACAAAATGAACATTCACGCATGCGCCCTGCGCCGTCTTACGATCTGGCGCGAGTTTAGAAGTTTTTATCCATTCCAAAAAAAGTGCGTAATGCCGCTAAAGAAGTTTTCACTTCAGAATACATGAAACCGAATTGATAAAATCCTCTTTTTAGACTCGGTCCGTGACAGAAATTGTAAGATTTTTTTAAAGTTTTAAAGTATGAATTCAATTTTGAAGAGAACAGGCAGAACATGTCACTTATGTAGAATAGACTATCTACCTCTCTACCTGGCAGCAGCGAGCATAGGTTAAATAGACAATATGGTGGTGATAGTGGTCATCATCAACTAGACCACAAATGATAGAGTTCTGTGTAGATAGTTGAATATTGAATTATAAATGCGAAAGTCCGTATGTCTGCCCGCATGTTACGTCTGTTACGCTTTTGCGGCTAACCTGGTGAAAATTTGATATGCATATAGATAAACACTTGAGTCATTTTCAGAAACATTCGGTCCATACTTTCAAAAGTTATGACACAGACAGACACACAAACAAGTCAAACATATAACGCCCTGCGTTTTCCGTTGTGGTTATTAACCAGCTGTTAAAACTAGGAATCTAACTTTTTTTTTATAATGGAAGTCAAACAAGCAAATGGATTTCCTGTTGGTAATAAATTCACGCCCCCTGGAGACACCAAAAGTTGTAATGGTGCGTTGCCAATCTCAGATAGGGATTTTAGGCCTCGAGCAAAAGTATATAAGCTATCTTACCCTCCAAACCGGAACACGTCAACGGCAAGCTTGAACGTTATGGTGGCAGGAATAGGTAGGCTGGTGGTACCAATCCGGGCGATTCGCTGCTAAACTCTACCACCTAGAAGACTTGACAAAGTATTTTGGTATTAGTAGTGTTGGTACGACAATTTAAGTAATCACTTATCACAAATTTTTCTTTTGTTATAAGGCAGTCTAGAAGCAGGTTATCCTTTAATGATGATAAGTGATTATGATGATTTGTGGTGTTTACATCTGTTGTATATAAACACCACAAATATTAAGACTGGTGCGTTGCCACCCCATGACGAGAATATTAGGCTACGTCTTAATGGCTATGATACCTTTCTAGATGGATCACGATAATTGGCGAGTACCGATGTTGCGACTGTAGGAATATTCTGCAAAACAATTATTTCTATTTGTTTTAATAACAGTTTATAGAAATCATGCACACGATACTCTTTGCCTACCCCGTAAGTAACTTAGCGTGAAGATATACCTCTAGATACCCTGTGTAGTCATCTACCTACCTGGCAACGAGCATATATAATGCTCGCTTCTAAAATAAATTACCAACAAGACCAATAATAGTAGAGTGCTGTCCAATATGTCCGGATAGAGATTCACTGCTTTAGGTACTAATTTCGCCATAATGACAATGTCATGTGGTTCAGAGGGTAGGATAGCCCGTAGATTCGCAAAAACCGAACACCTCGACAGCGACGCACCTGTAACATCTATTTTTTATGATATTAGAAGGCAAACAAGCAGAGGGATTGCCTGGTGGTAAGGAATCACACCGAATAAAAACACCAAAGGTGGAGATGGTGCGTTGCCAACTTGAGGCCTTTAGGCCTCGAGCAAAAGTAAGGTTATAGGCTACGTTACCCTCCAAACCGGAACACATCAATGAAAAGCACTAACGTTATGGCGGCAGGAATAGGAAAGGCGATGGTACCAATTCGTGCGAGTCGCTGCGAAAATCTACCACTTGGTAGAATGTTACGGTGTTAATGACGGTAAACCTATGTACGCCTTTTACGAGCTGCTTAGCAGGAAGGCAGACGGTCTATCCTATAAAGGAGCCCGACCAGCACTAGGACCATATAACCATAATGTCTAGCATAGTTGTCTCTTAAGTAGAGTTGTGTGTTTGTAGTCATATCTCATAAATAAAACCGACGATAACAAAAGTAATAAAATTTATCTGGACACAGTCGTAACCAAAAACTAATTAATCATGTCGTAGGTCGGCTGCCATCAACGTAACAAGCTGGCCAACTTCCAAATCCTTGTCAAGTTGGAAAATTCTAGAATGCTCGATGGTCGCTAATGTCTGAAATTTTAATATGTTTTAGTTTACAGATATAATGTAAAAGTATTAAAACTTTAAGAAACATATTACTTTTTCATTAATAGTCACATTTATGTATACTTATACATATTGCATTATGTATGTAGGTAGATACATCATTCAGATAAACGTCAAATATTTATATTTGATATTTTCTATCGTCGGCGCTTGGTAAAACTTCCAAATATTCATATTTTTAAAGAAAGAAACACTTGTACTGTTTTACTTATCACTTATAATTTATTACTTTGTAATTAGTAGCCTACCGGTTTCGCTTATACAGCATCATCAGGGCTAAAACTTAAACTACTCTTACTCTACTTAAAATAAATAATATTGTTGAGTAGTTTAAGTTTTAGCCCTGATGATGCTGTATAAGCGAAACCGGTAGGCTACTAATTACAAAGTAATAAATTATAAGTGATAAGTAAAACAGTACAAGTGTTTCTTTCTTTAAAAATATGTCAAATATTTAAATTATTAAGTACTAAATGCGAAAAGGCATGCTCCGCTGGTTCGGTCATGTGGAAAGAATGACAGATGAAATATTGACAAAGCAGATATACAATGCGAATGTGGATAGATGTAGGTACCCGGAGAGACCAAGGCTGACATTCCACGATCAGATCAATTGGATATTATCCGAGGGTGGTGTCAAGAGTCTCCGAAACCGGCGTGTTTGTATGAAAAGGGTTATGAATGTGAAGGAAGCAAGACAAGTTTGTCAGGACCGTGAGGTCTGGCACTCGATACTCTCTGCTACCACGTAAGGGACTCGGCGTGAAGATATGTATGTATGTAAGTACTAGACGTCCCGGCGAACATGTTCCACCCGTTAAGTTTGTAGAGGGGAAAATAAAGTATTGTTTTTCCCATTTTCCTTTCAATTTTCCCGGATTTTCTCTTACACACTTGATTGAGTCTTAACCGGTACTCAGAGATATGGTCATATTCACGAAGGCCAAATATAAACCTAACACAAAGATTTTGAAGACGCTCAAGTTTGTTAATTGCTCATTGGTTACCGCGGTCCAATCCGGGGGTAGATTTTAGTATTATACAGCGTCAACGAATTTTTGTATAGATCCACATGGATAAAATATATTTAAATTTGAATTTGAAATTTAGAACTCTCAGATTACTTAGATATAAACTCGTCACAAGTGCCTCTTGTAAGGCAAATTACCGTGAAATAAAATGTTTTCTTTTCTGTTCTCTTCTTAGGGCTTAGAATGTAATAAAATAGAAATTTTATTAAATTCTAAGCTGTAAGATAAGCCTTTATTTTGCTAATTCCGCGTAAGCAGTGTAACCGTTGTGGCAAATAATCCTCCAAACGACACAGAATGTGACAAGCCTAACTGACGTTCCCACCACCCACCTCCGCGACCAGAACACGACTATAGGAAGAGCTCGGGAAACAATATAAATTGTCACGTTCTTTACATGTGACAACCCTACCTAAAGTTCCCACCTCCCACCTCCTCGACCAGATCACAAATAGAGTCCGAACACGGGAAACAAAACCACTTGTCACGTCCTTCGCCAACTTTGTCGAAGCACTCACCACAGAGAACACCAAATCGCACTCGACGTACGTTTCGCCTCTACACCGAGGCATCCTCAGGAATTCGACCGTACCGTACAAACGACGACACACGAGACTTCTAAGCCACTAATTGGATCATGATGAAATGGACATTCTCGGAATTACGACCTAACTTTTCAAAAAAGAATCATCAAAATCGTTTCGCTATTAGTCGAATAATCGCGTAATAAAAGTACAAAAAACATATAGTCGAATTGAGTCAAAGTAGTACCATGATGATAGGGATTTCGGAACGGACGGATTTTCTCTCTCTACGGAAATACTATTGGAACATTCTGAAACGGGTTTTTACAATTTGAAGAATATTTGTAGCTAAAATATATAGTCAAGCTTATTTAAAATTAGTCAAGCAGGAGCGGAAAAAATGATTTAAGGAAAATAAAAAATGTTATTTCATTACATATCATCACAGTACTGGCACATCACTAGTATAGATTGGGATCCACCGCCTTATTTATTCCTGCTACTACACTGACAATTTCATGTTCTGGTTTGGAGGTTAAGGTAGCTGATAGATTTGCACAATGGACCTAACGCCTTCGCCACGAGACAGCGACGCTATAATGTCTATGGTTTCCAAAAGCCAGGGCTATCTCATACCATCAAGAGAACCTTGTGCATGTTTGTTATCTTCAACAAAAAAATCTTATCGTAGAAATGACCTTGGGCTATTTTTTATCCCGGTTTCTAAATTGGTTCAAGCGGTAGTATAACAGCTATAAAGATAGTAACAAAAAATATAATTAGACGGACCAGGGGCCCTACCATTAACGCTTATAGCAGTATTATTTTAATTTTGTTGAAATAACGCTTTTATAAGCAACTTTATGATGTACGTCATAAGGTTGTCTTTCTCCGATGTCAATTAGTAAAAGTAAAGTAGTATGTTCACGCCCATATCCCCGAAGGGGTAGGCAGAGGCACAACCAGGGTATCCACGACTAGCCGAAGACACTAAGTCCCACAATGTGATAGGTGGCAAGCCTATCGCCAACCGGGCACATTTCCAATCCAGAGCAACATTTTTTTTCATCAGAAAATTGGAATCAATTAATTATTTAATTAATTGGCAATTAGTATTATTGATATAATATTGTTTTAAGAGCTTATGGAAACCCACCCTGGATCAATGCTCACTAAATAATAAACAATCAACCGGTTTAAGAGTATGTTAGCTAATAGAGACTAATGATGCGAAAAACATTTTCTCATTTGTTTCCACTATTGTGTGTCAGATATGAAAAAGTAGTTATTATAATAATAAAACGAGATCCAAAAGCGTAAACTTTAAGTTTATCTATTATTAACGATAAATACGTAGCTTATCGCCTCTGTGGTCTAGCGGTCTGGCTTCGGGCTTGACTTCTTGAGGTCCCGGGTTCGATCCCCGGGTCGGGCATCAAACAACATATTTAACATTGTATATTAATAATTTCTATAATATATTGTTTATTATTATTAAATATATTGTATATTAATATATTCTAACAAATTTCTAATAAAAATAGCGTTGCTCGGAATTGGATATATGTGCCCGGTTGGCGAAAGTCTTGCCACCTATCACATTGTGGGGCTTAGTGTCTTCGGCTAGTCGTGGGAGCCCTAGTTGTGCCTCTGCCTACTCCTTCGGGGATATAAGCATGAATATACTTACACTGCTTAGTCTGCTTGACAATTTGCACCTGCTATTTTGCTACAATCGTGATTTTGATATAACGTCTCTTTATTGTGGAGAAACTGCTATTTTTTATAAGAAAAATATAGATTTAAGTTATCCCAGTAGGTTGTTAATGATACAGTTATCAACACAGTACATTGATAAGAATACAAAAAAAAATTACATATTTTGGCTTTAAAATTATCTCATAATGTTTTAATGTTAATAATCGGTTTTAATGTAAATACATAATCCAAAACTAGACACAAGTAAATATTTTATAGCATTAAATATATAATGAACCAATGTAAAAATAAACCAATAATGTTTAGGAATGTGACAGACAGATATATTAATCCAAATCTTTTTTGTAAGTACTTCAAGTATATCAACCAAATAGGAAATATCAATTGACCATATTAATTCATTGGTTTTACATAAAATGTATTTATTGCCATTGGCCAAAGGGCTGGAGCCTGGAACACACTCCTTGCGGCTCCAATCATCTTCGAGGCGCAGGTTCATAGCTGTTAAAGGCAATCCTCACTCCTTCGTCAGGCAACAGATTTAAACGCTTTCTTTGTATAAAAGTAATACAGATTTCACTAGTGCGAGCCGGAAAGCTTTATAGAGTGAATGAGACGTTATTGCATCAAATAAGATACGTATGTAGAAAAGTATATTAGATCTTAGACTATAGTCACAAAAACACTTGATTATGTCTGAAGTACTGTTAGTGCTGTAGTATTCTAGATTCCAGTGGCTTGTACTGTTAGGATTTGCAAACAGTAAGCTTTCCGATGTGAGTATCGCGTCTTTAGTATCATCTTAGGCTGTTGGCAAGATATCTTTCTCCAAATTATAAGGCCAGCCACATATACAATATTGGCAATACAGTAAGGATGGGATGATTATGGAATAACATTCCAAGGGTATCGATATTTATTAGTCTCCAAAAAGTGGAGGTTCTTTGTTTGTTTGTGTGTTTTTTTGTATGTTAAGTGATGAATAACAATAATTGGATTTTGATAATGTAGTTATCGAAAGGTAGGTCTTGATTTATTGATGGTCCCATATTTTATAAAAAAACGTAGTTTTAGTGATAATAATCGCCTATGTGTTCGTGCGGTCTGGTTGTTGGACATGAGTTCATGAGGTGCTGGGTTCGAAACCGGGCTCGAGCAACATAAGTAAATGTGTTATTTAAATTTTCTACTATAAAACAATTTTGCCCGGGGTTGAATATATTCCGGTTAGTAATAGGGTTGCCACCCATCACATTGTAGGACTTAGTTCGACTAGTCGTAGCCGCAATGGATATCTGCCCACCTTTTTGGGAATATGGGTGTGAACTTACTTTTTTATACTATACCGTATTTCTTTATTTACCTAAATAATATGATCCTGAAATTGGATCGTTTCTTTGCAGGTTAACTACTCTTCATATTTAAGAGGTTATTTATAAGTATTGTATTAAGTATTGTAAATAATAAGTATTGGTAAATCGATTTAATTATCTTATAATGTAAATGGTAATACACGATGGCAAAGATGTAAATCAAGCGTTGCCAAAATGACACTGTGAACCTGAGTCTGTATAAGTTTACTGGATGTCTTTTTCTAAACCGCAACATGACATGGACCACCACTGACGTTATACAGACAAAAATAGATAAAGTTATGATTTCATTTGAAGGGAATCATTATAAGACTACTATTTGAGTGGATATACTAATGGTATGGGAGCCTAAGATATTAAACATGCAGAAAATCGAGCGTCATGGGGATATATTGGACTTTATAGATTAGTGAACACAACGGTGAACAGATGTAACGTTTCATTTTTCAGCGGCACGTTGAGCGTCTAGAAGCTAAAACAACAATAGTCACTTAATTATAGGCGAGCTCACTAGTGCTCACAGAAATATGTCAATCTGACAGGTTGCCGTAATGTATAATTAAAATAGAGCCTTGTCTTTTGAATGTTCTTGGCCCTCCTGCTCCCACTATGACAGGCGTAATTCGTCAGAAAATTTAAACATGCACTAAATAGTATGCGGTAAGACCACCATACTTTAATCTTACAAGATCGAAAATCAGGTTTGTCAGGATCGTGAGGTCTGGCACTCTATACTCTCTGCCTACCCCGTAAGGGACTTGGCGTGAAGATATGTATGTTTGTATTTATGTATGTTTTTAATGGATAAAGTAATTAAAGAGGAAGGTTTATATGTATATTTTGTACCCGTGCAAAGCCAAGGCAGGACGCTAGCAATGCTAGCAAAAGTTACCTCAATATTTGTCTCGATTTTTACATTTGATAATATGTAAAAATATTAACTCTGTATCACACTAAGTAAATATTATAAGCGTATCACATTATTGGGTTGTCACATCCCTACGCTAAAATATTTCAATATCACAAGTAATTTATCTCACGAGTGTAAGTGCGGCTTGTAAAATATGAGCATGTTAAGATTTACCACTTTTACTTGATGTTTATGGCAAGCTATCCCAGCAGAGGGTATCACACGGCTCATTTCACACGTTAAGCGCTACGCAGAACATAGCTGTAAGTGTCCACTACCATGATATCGTATCGTAAATAAATCAATCGAAATTCGAACTTTCTCGATTTAGCTAATATAAAAAGTATTACTGAACCCAATTTTGAATTTGTTATAACTACAAAATCTATTGCTAAAATGTGATTAAAAATAAACATGTATGTATGTATACTTAAAAAAGCTAAATACAAATTACAAATACGCCCTACTCTATTATAAATGCGACAGTTTGTAAGGACGAATGGAGGAGTTTTGGCACCGTCTTAAATGAAGATGGTCGTAATTTTTTCATAGTTATTAAATTTCGTGTTTATATTGAGTGAAATTAGTTAATTTAGGTGGGAATTAGATTAACTTTGTTCAGTGAAAGTGCACAAATGAAGTAATGATGAAGAAATTAGTGTATCGTTTATTTCCTCGCTGCCGCCAAATCTCAATAGACGAGTTTGAGTAACAAAGCCACCGTTTTACTCAAGACCCAGACATGACTTACTGACGACTTATGACTGATGACTAATTATAATTGGTTAAAATGGATATAAAATTTGATGCAAATTTCTACTTGACTAATGGGAAAATACTAACGTGAAGGCCAATACCTAAAGAAAGAAAGAAAGAAAAGGACGAATGGATGTTTCTTACTTTTTTTTAGGATTTAGATGAAATTTACAAGGATATAGTTTACACATCAGAATAACAGGCTACATTTTATAAAAAAAAATATAATTTGTCACGCAGGCAAATCCGTGAGTGGAAGCTAGTAATAATTAAAATTAAGTGCGTTGATTTATAGGATAGTCCGAATTTTTTTTTTGTAAAATAAGGAAATATTTTTTTTTCCTAAAATTAACAGTTGCTTAACATCAGATGGCAAATGCCATTAAAATAACGAAGATACATTTCATGAAATTCATTAAGAAATTTTTTATTATAAATTAATTTTGAAATGTATTAAATAAATATTAAAATTTGAAAATGTTAAGTATTTTTTTAGTTATAATTCTTTAGGCGCGTTATGAGAAAAATATTAGTGCAATTTTAAGATACGCGCGCATCTGTTATACAAAAGTAGCACCACGAAGTTGCTTGCAAAAGAAACATGTTTCTATATTCACACATGTGCTTAAGTTTCATGCAAGTGCAAATTATATGTATTTCATCAGATCCTTTTAATTAACATTTTTATGCTTTAATCAATTTACTCTTTTCACGCGCGTACATAAGTATACGCACCCATTTTTTATAAATAATTAAAAATCACATTCATACTACCTTCAGGTAATGTCTAGCTATCAGAGTTCAATTACTGCAAGGTAAATGCCCCAACACTCTTCATTATTATCATTATTAATGTAATATACTTACAAATTATTGTTTCAGCTATATACTGTCAGTGACTCTACATGATAAACTAGTACGTAAATAAACACAATAAATTTAGGATTAAAATTATTTAGGTACTTATGTACTAAAGACTAGCTCAAGTATTTTTTATATTAATGCTTTCTTTGTATTTCAACAATGTCAATTTAACTAAATGTGTTATTTATTATTGCTTAATTGTTTTAATTGCGAGGTGTAGTAAAAGTTAATCTTAAAAATAATTATAAATTCCGCGCTGCGTTGACCTACATGCACAATATTAGTACAATGAAACTAAAATTGGACAAAGATCTACTTTAAATTCTTTAAGTCACTAAATATTGACGCCAAAATAATATTCTTTTAGGTAATTGAAATCATGCTCTCAGGGTTCAAGGTCATTCACACAATAAAGTCATAAAACACATTATCACTTTGCTTGTAGCCACTCAAGTGCACTTAAATTTAATATTGTTAAAATTTTAGATTTATAAAGTTTTGTTACAATGGAGTAATTATTTTTATGTTAAATGGTGTGAATTTCGCAAGGGATTTAAGAAGGCCATACCAATAGTATGGGTCGATTAGAGACGGTGTAAGCGCGTTTCTCGACATAATATTATAATTAAACGTAATTGCTAAGTAATTGTTCCTATGAAAAAGTATGTTACATGCAATGTTGTATGCAAATGGTAAATTCAATCGACATTCGTGATCGAATCGAGAGTACAATTGATTAAACTAATTCCGTTTATGGTTCAATAGTTTGCATAATTGTCATTTATGTTTAAACTGGCCTGTGCCAATGACTTCACCCACACAGCCTTACGCTATTATATATTATCTTATTTTTTTATTAATCTGGAGACACGGGAGTGCCCCCGCCAAGACGAGCAAAGTGAAGCGTGAGGGCTCTACCTAACTACTTTTTCTCGAAGCGTTTGGTCAATATTTCGAACCTATATAAGTTTGGTTTGGATTTAACGAGTTAAACAAAATTTTCACAATATGATGTCATATGACATAATGACATAGCGCTTATAATTTAGGTGTTACTGAGATTTAAAAACCTCCATTTTCGTTGTTGACTCTCTGATGAGAATCAAAATTCGTGGAGCACTGTAATCCTAAAACGTTATAAATAGGTATGTAAGCTAGTTTTGGTAGATACACAAAAGCAACAAAAACAGAATGTCATTTTTTTTCTATGTTTTTTATTTACAAACTTTCACATTTACAAGCTGGGCTCTCATGGCATTAAAATGTTTTTGAAAGGTATTGTCCAAAATTTATTTTTATTAACTTTGATTTTAATTTGATATCTTTAGTTTAAGTAGAAAAAAAATTGGTCATGTTTAGGTTAGTTTTCTTCACGCAAGAGTCCCTTCCAGGGTAGGCACAGAGTAGAGTGACAAATATCACGATTCTGGCTGACCAGCTCATGTTTTCATACACTATTTTTTTATGAAGTATTTATTGATCTTTTACAGGAATAAAGTAAAACATAGAGCCGCAGTATATTTAAAACAACTAAAACTTTACTGATAATTTGTTAAAAAATGTTTATTCATAAATAATTAAAAGAAATTAAATATTTCGCCTGTTTAATGTCTACTTTATGTTGCCGCAGTTACAATTTGACGGTAGATGACGAGGGAAAAGTAACAAGTCACCTATTTTAACGGTAACGGGGAAAGCACTTTCGTTTAAAAAGTTACGTCTCTCGCAGTATTACGATGCGTATATTTTGAAGATGAATGACAGTTTCTAATAGATTTTCTATGGGCAATGATTTGCGGATTTTAGAACTCTTAAATTGGAAATTTTATGTTTGAGCTGCCTTTAATCCTACTAATCCTATTAATGTTATAAATGCGAAAGTTTGTATGTGTGTTTTGTTATTCCTTCATGCAAAAACTGCTGAGCCGATTTTCATGAAATTTGGCACACACATAGAGAGTAACTTGGATTAGGATAGTTTTTATTCCTGTGGGAACATTAACCACGCGGGCAGCGCCGCGATCACACACACACAGCTACAGCTTATAAATGCGAAAGTTCGTGATTTTGTAGGTATGTATGTTTGTTAGTCTCATGCTGCAATGGCTGAACAGATTTTTGAAATTTGGAACACAGATTACGACCTGGATTAACATATAGGCCATTTTTAATCGCACAACGGTTCTTGTAAAAATGTGGGCGAAGCCGCAGGCAGCAGCTAGTGGTATATAAGGACAACTCGACTCAGGGATGTTAGTCAAAAAACACACGCAATCTATAGAAAATCACATTTTTTAAGCGTGTATGGTGCGTTGCCGATATACGATATCGTTTGAATCTCTTCAGAATATAAATGTGTCTAATGACCGAACCTTCACCCATAATACAGCCTTTATTAAAAAGTATGCCAGACTTTGATGTTATCACTTTTTAATTATGTTACTGTTTATCAAGCCTATGATTCGTCCATAAAAAATAGTTATCTTTTCATATAGATAATGTTATTGAAGTGAAACTTTTTAAAATCGTTGTGATTTCAAAACGGGTGCAACGGAAAAACGACAGGTAAGAGCGAAACGACACAAATATATATTCGTCTCATTCTTTTGCAGGTAAGAGACACAAATATATATTTATCTCATTCTTTTGTCGATTTACTGAAGTTTCACTTCACTTCTATCGAGTGTGAATCGCACATACAGTTTTTTTATATATAGCAGCTCTTACGAGCTTAGAAGGAGTGGTCGAACTTTCATGTTTTTATACATATAAAGTTTATAAACCTTCCTCTTGTATTACTCTATTCTCTCTCTAAAAACCGCATCAAAATCCATTGCGTATTTTAAATATCTCAGCATACATAATATGAACACAGAGCGTAAATTATATAGTGAAGTAAAATTAATCCAGCATTAATTCTCTTTGTTCGAAGTTTCTGTGTGTGACTATTTTGGATGTTTATTTTTTTGTTTGAAGGCAAGGTGATGTGATCTAGATTTTTAAGAGCACCATTACACAGTAGTCCGCTATATCTTGTTCCGTACTAGAGGGCTGCCTGCAAGAGATCGCTGACTTGGCGATAAGGCCGCCTTTGTGTATCTTATAATTTAAGTTTTATTTGATGTATTTGTAATTTCTCTGTATTTGGTGCACAATAAAGTGTTATTGTATTGTATTGTATTGTACTCAGCTCGCTCACTAGCCCGGTGATGTTGTAAAAGTCTCTAGACGTACACAACAGTAGATATTTCGAAAAATAAGACTTATATTTAATAGTTTAATAAATATGTATTGTATTGTATTGTAAGCTTTATTGCATATAGGTTTTATCGAGGGTTTTTGCGAGACAGTTTCACTGTCTAACTAACACCGTGACAACTGACTAGGTGGTAGAGTTTCGCACCCACTCATCCGGATTGGTACCACAGCCTAACTATTCCCGTCGCCTTAACGTCAACGGCAAGCGTTGACGTGTTCCAGTTCGGAGGTTAAGGTAGCTGGTAAACTTACTTTTGCTCGAGGCCTAACATCCCGGCCCAAGGATGGCAACTCACCATTACTACATTTGGTGTCTTCAGGTGGCGTGAATTTCTTACCATCAGGAAATCCGTTTGCTTGTTTGCCTCCCAATATTATAAAATAAAAAAATAAAAAATATTTTCAGTTTTGTGTTATTACTGTAAGGACATATTAAAAGACAAATAAATACAAAAAAATATCCAAAAATCAGGAACAGCTACCTCACTCATACTGTTATAAAATAAAATTAAAAATTAAAAAAACCCCGACACAAGAACTTTATTACCCTTTAAAAAGTAAAAAAATCGGTTAATCTCCCCACAACTTTTAAACGGCTAAACCGATTTTCATCAAACATGTCTAAGAATACTCGCACATAAGTTACCTTTAATAAAAAAAAAACTAAATTGAAATCACTGAATCCGTTCGGGAGTTATGATTTCGCAGACAGACAGACAGACACGTCAAACCTAAACACCCCTCTTTTTGCGTCGTGGTTACAAACTAGACTTAAACACGGTTCTTGAAATTCTGTTCATAAATTTAAGTACAGTTGCTGATAGGGCTGAGCCTACTATAACTAAATCGTGCTGATAGGAAAATCTCAAGAGAAAAAAAAATGCCTTTCACATGGTTAAATTCTCTTCCAGTTGACGTTTGAACTTTCATTGAATCTCTTTTTACCCCCAATGAAAAGAGGGATTTCAAATGTTTTGACGTATCTGCGTGTGTGCGCGCGCGCGCGTGTGTCTGTGTGTGTGTGTGTATGTGTGTATGTCTGTGGCACCATAAGTTCTAACCGAATTGTCCGATTTAGATTTTTTTGTTTGAAAACTGTCACGAACGAGATGGTTCTAAGCTATTCATATGTCATAGGGGTCCGGGCCCCTTTGCAGAATATACCATGTGCCTTCCTTGCCAGGCAGCTCGTAAAAGGCGAGCATAGGCTTACCGTCACTAACACCGTGACATCTGACTAGGTGGTAGAGTTTCGCAACAACTCGCTTGGATTGGTATTACAGCCTTACCTATTCCTGCCGCCATAACTTCATGACGTGTTCCGGTTCGGAGGGTAAGGTAGCCGGTAAACTTACTTTTGCTCGGGACCTAACATGCCGACCTCAGGTTGGCAAAGCACCATTACCACCTTTGGTGTCTCTAGGCGGCATGAATTTCTTACCATCAGGAAATACGTCTGCTTGGTTGCCTTCCTATATCATAAAAAAAAATGTCCGGGTTTATTGATTTTTTTAATATATTTTGTAATTATTATTAAAAGTACTATTACTTACCTGTTGTTATCTGGGGAAAACTTGTTCACGGAAATCTTTTGCTGGCTCCCAAACGTCAATCAAAATAAGAAATACGTGGGCTAATATTGGGCACTAGTTTTTTTTAGATTTATGGAAACGAATATTTGCTAAGAAAAGACAGTATGGATATCGCAATTATTCGTGTGGAATGCTAATGTCAATTTCATGCATTTTGTTCATTTGCGATAGTACCATAAGCATTGTGTATACGGGGTTCCTTATCAACACGTAGATAGAGTTTGCTTTATATTTGATAACTAATTATAATATAAAGTACAACCAATTTTCAAGAATGAAGACAAGAAAAGTGTCAATAAATATAAACCCATCTCGGTTTTAGCTACCTACTTTATCAATTTTCGAAAAAAATATAAAAATGAGATTAGTCAGCTACCTTAATACTAAAAGTATACTTGCTATTAAGCAATTTGGCTTTAAATTTGGAAGATTTACAGAAGACGTCGTACAATCGTTGATTGACTCAATCACTAACACTATAAATTGTAACCTAAAAACCGGATGTATTTTTCTAGATCTCTCAAAAGCATTTTACACAGTTTCTGTCCTCATCCTCCTAAATAAGCTAAAACTGGTTATAATTGAGGAAAATGTAAGTGACGACAAATTTATTTCATACGGTATGCCTCAAGGTAGTGTTCATGGTCCTACTCTATTTCTTATTTATATTATTGACTTGTGTTGATTGCCCTTACTTATTTCCCAAATATTTACACATGACGGATTGCTCACTTAACACATGAGAAAATTAATGTCAGTTTTAAAAAAATTAAGGACCATAGCTGACTTCTCTATTCTTAAAACTGTTTATTACTACCTCGCACAAGAACTACTTTCTTACTTCATAATAACCTTCGGTGCCTCCGCTAAAAGTAGATTCTTGCATCTGGAAAGAGCCCAAAGAGCTATTTTGAAGGTAATGGCTTATAAACCTGGGAGGTTTCGTACAACTCAATTGCATAATCTATGGGAAGTCCTGTCTGTAAGAAAATTATACATACAACGTACTATATTAGGCAAGCTCTCACTTCAACCTTTTAATCCTAATCTATTCAATAACAAAACAAGACATGATGGAGTTTGTGATATTGAGAGATACCAACTAATCTCATTAAGCCATCAGTTTCTCTTTATCAGTCCACTTTTGTATAAAAAAAATAACAGAGTTCTCAATATTTATTCCCTGTCGTTTACTGATTGTAAATGATTAATAATATTAAAATTATTTCAATGGCTTTTAAGCTTAAATTACGATGATGTAGAAGAGTTAATTAAATTTAACTACACTTAATTTAAATCAATTTAATATAGTGTATCAATAAATTAAATTTAAAAAGACTTTTTTTAAACATACACACGCACGCAACTTTCAAGATTGCTTACATTAGTAAATTTTTTTTATCCTCTTTGGAATAACTTCTATTTGTTTTCCTGAGATGGCATTAATAACTGCGACACAGTCTCTGATTAATGCAGTTATTATCGTTGCAACTTGTTGTAATTGTATAACTGTTTTAGTTTCAAACAAATATTTTCAATTTCAATTTCAATTGTCAATTATTTAGTTTGCGTGTGTTATAGGAACCCCTCAATCAGTATAGACAATAAAAAAAAAACAATTTATTCATACGGAAGACATGGCAGCATGGTCTAAAGGTCTTACCCGGCACCAGAAAGGGGCAAATTAACCTAAAAAAAATTAAAAAACTATGTCAAAAGCGTATGACGGCAGACCCGCAATCTATAAAGACGTATAAATAAATATAAATATCTCTGGATAAGTTACACAAATTGAATCTAACCCCAAAGTAAGCAAATTATATGCTTGCGTTAAAGGTGTTAGTCAACGATTCTAATACGTAGAAATACTTAAATAGATACAAGAATAAATTGAATAAACACCCATACTCGCAAATGCAGACACCTAAATGTTCATCACACAAATGCCTGCCCTGTCGGCGTAGCTAGGCATGTACGCTAGCCACTCGACCAACGAGGTGGTTAAGCGAGGCGGTTAAGTATAGCCTAGTACAGACTGTTAAAACAACATTCGGGCAAAGGCATTGTCAGATTTAATATTACAGACCAGTTAGGAGTTTTGGATGGTCGGGGTTTATTAAATTATTATTTATGTTATGGTTTATATCGAGTAAAATAAATCGATTTTAGTGACATTTTGTAAAAGTTCACCAATGAGTGAAATGAATAGTCATGAAGAAAATATTGTATCGTTTCCGCCAAAACTTACTAAATGAGCTTGGGTAAGGAGGCCACTGTTTTACTCAAGAACCTGACATAACTTTTTTTGGCGACGACTAATACCTTTGAATAATTTAACCTCAATTTTGATAAATCGAGCTTGACTAATGACTATGCCAAATGCTAATGTTAATCCAAAAAAAAAGAAAGAAAAAAATATCAACTCTTTTAGAAAGAGTTACGAAAGCAATACTATTATATTTTTATTCATGTCATGTACTTAAGTGAGTTTAAGAGAAATTTCAATAGACCGTAAGTAAGTAACTGGTATCAAAACATTATTGAGAAGTCATGCTTACTTAGAAAGTGAAATGTGGAAATGTTGATGTTTTTATATTATACATAGAAGGCAAATAAGTAGACATCCTGATTGCAAATCGTTAGGTAACTAAGTAATTTGTAAGGAAAAGTTGTTAATTAAACAACACTATTTTGCCTGTATTTTTCCAGGTTCCCTGTTTGTTTGTTTGTTTACCATCTTATTTTGCCAGACAGCCTGTAAGAGACGAGCATATGGGTCTACTAGCAACATCTCTGGTGGCAGAGTCCTGTGCAGCAACTTGCAAGTCATTAGTAATAGTCTTAATGTTCAAAACAGTCGAAAGGAAGTTAAGACAACTTTAGTTTTATATAGATTGATTTAGAGATCAAAATTACGTGGAATACGAATTTTTGTTAAAACCTGTTAGAATCTCTTGACTCACTGGTGACTGGTGCACAGAAAAACTCTTACGAGTTTATGTTGCACCTTTATTGTTAATAATAGGCTTATTTTTAATGCAAATAAATAAAAAAAATCTCTAACGGGTATCAGGTAGAGATTCATCGCTTTATCTATTCCGACATAATGAAATTGTCATCTTCCGGTCCGGAGGTTAAAGTAGCCGGTACATTTGCACAATAGGCCTAAGAAAAGAAAAAATATTTTTTTGCGGAATATGAGTGTTACAAAGATTTTACAAAATTATTTGATCGGTCCCACATATTCTACCACCTTGTGGTATACAAATATTGTAATAGGTTTTTAATTATTTATCTACTATTTACAATTGTTTTTTTGTGACGATTTTGAGATTATATTTTTATGAATCATTTTAATAAAAACTGATTCATAAATATGTAAATTAATTTATCCCTATCTACCGTAAATAACCAATCCCCCTATCCCTATCTACCGTAAACTAACATCCCGGCTACAGGATAGCGACGTACATATAACATCTATAGTGTTTTAGGTCAGGGTTGTCCCTTACTATCAGGAGACCGGTAAGGTTGATGGCTGTTCAATCAAGAAGTTGTGTGTTGTGTACTGGTAGCACCAGAATGGAG
>NJDC01004152.1:0-12056 GCA_002245475.1 Calephelis virginiensis
CTTTAGGCGAGCGAAGATAGGCTGCAATTTTCTTTTGGGCCGAAAATACAGTTTTTGTATTGTATTTACGTATTGTATTTATAAAAAGAGATCGTGAGTATCCCGTATAAATAATTAAAAATGTTATTAATTCGCGACGATTTAAGTTTAAATTTCTGGTAAATGATGTTTGAAATTTGATTGTGTCTGTGTGTGTAGTCTGTTTGAGTGAGTGTTGAGCATGCCCCAGTTATGTGTTGTATAGTTTCGGGTTGAGTGTGATATCTGCGGCATTTATCATTCGTGATGGAGGGGTCTTTAATTATATATTTCTTATAGTTTTTCGTATTTATTATTTGGTTCTGTATTGCTATTATAAATCCTTCCGTTTCAGGGAAGAGGCTGCCGAATTTTAACCATTTGTTTGAGGCTTGTGTGTCTATGTGAGATTGTTCTAGGTCGTGTGGATGTCGTCCGTGTAGTGTCTTCTTCTTCCAGTTGTCTATTTTTTTTGTTTGTGGATTATGAGTGTGAGGGTTGTGTAAGTATGTGTGTTCGATAAGATTGAGTATAGTTGTGGTCAGTTTCGCATATTGCTTTGTGTATGTCGCTGCTGTGTGATTTTGTGTGAAAAAATGTTTTCAGGTTTTGTATTTGTTTTTCCCAAAGATGTTGGATGTCAATTAAACCTCTGCCACCGTCCTAGCGTTTAATTGTTAGTCGTTCAATGGCAGATTTGGGATGTAGGTTATTCTGTTTAGTGAGTGTGGTGCGTGTTGTTCGTTCTAGATTTTCTATGTTTGTTTTTGCCCATTTAATGACACTAAATGAGTATGTTAGGATAGGTATTGCAAAGGTGTTTATAGCTTTGATGATGTGTCTGCCGGAAAGTTGTGTTTTACATATTGTGTTGAGTCTGCGTTTATATTCTGTGGTGAGTGATTCTTTGATGTTAGTGTGATCGAGTCCTTTTTGTTATGTGTAGCCTAAATATTTATAAAATTCAGTCGGTTCCATCGCCAAGATGGTATCTGTGTCGTTCATCCCATAGTCACCGGGCTGTATTTTGCCTCGTATGATATGAAGAGTTCTGCATTTGTCTAGGCCAACTTGCATGTGAATGTCATTACTGAAGGTTGTTGTAGATTTGAGTAACTTTTCCATGTCGGCTTTAGTTTGTGAGTAGAGTTTGATGTCGTCCATGTACATGAGGTGTGATATTGTGGTTTTGTCGTTATTGTGTGTGAGGCAGTATCCAGCCCGGCAGCGCTGCAGCAAGCGAGACAGAGGGTTCAGGGCGAGGCAGAACCACAAGGGACTCAGGGAGTCTCCTTGATATATACCTCTTTTTATAAATATCTGTTGTGTAGTAAAAGTGTTATGGGAGTTATTTATTTGGAGAGTTGTTTTCCATGTGGGCATAATTTTACTTAAAAAGTCTGTAATTGTAGGGTTTATTTTGTAAATGTCTAATATTTGTAATAACCAGGAATGTGGAACACTGTCAAAAGCCTTTTTATAATCTAAGTAGGTGCAATGTAAGTTTCTGTTCTTTGATGTGGTGTGTTTGTGTATGGTGGAATCGATGATAAGCTGCTCCTTGCAGCCCTTATGACCTCGTCTGCATCCTTTCTGTTCCTCTGCTATAACGTTGTTGTGTTCTATGTGTGTGTTGATTTTTAGGGCTATTACGGATGTGACAATTTGGTATATAGTAGGTAGGCATGTGATTGGTCTGTATTGTGAGGGTTGTGTTGGGTTTGTAGTTTTTGGCAGCGTGTAGGTTATTCCCGTAGCGATGAAATCAGGTATCTGTTGATTTTCAACAATAATTTGTTTGATATTTTTTGCCAGGTGTTTGTGTAGAATTGTTAGTTTTTTATACCAGTAATTATGTATTTTGTCTATACCCGGCGATTTCCAGTTGTGTAATTTAGCTGTGATGTTAGTTATGTCTGTTAGTGTAATGTCTTCAAATTCCATATTGTCTATTGTACTTGATTTGTTAATTTCTTCTGCTATCCAATTTGCTTCATCATTGTGTTTTATTTCTTCCTCCCAGATACCTGACCAAAATCTTTCAAAATCTGTTTGTGTAGGTAGTTCTGTTCTGATTGTTGTAGGTGTGACTTTTTGTGGCGTGTGTAGGTGTCTGTAAAACAATCTTTCATTTGTGACAAATAATGTGTTATGATCTTTTCGTTCTTGTGCTTTCTTTTATCTTCTGAGTTTATGTACTTTCAATGCTAACTTTTGTTTTAATGTGTCTAAAAATTTTTCAGGTTTCCTATTGTTGTCTTCGTGTCTAGTGTGTATGATTGTGTTTCTGAATATTGTTTGAACTCGTTTAACTACCTTGTCGGACCTATTGTTATTGATGTATTGTGTGAGTCTGCCGCAGTCGAATCTGAGTTTTTCAATGTCTCTTTCTAATCTTATTTGCCATGATGGCTTGTTATGTTCAGTACGCCTATTATTTACGTTGTTTCCTATTTTGTAGCCAAACTCTTCGGCTACAACTAATGCTGTACAGTATGTAAGTGTGTGTATGTCTGTAAATTGTGAATCATCAGAGAGAAATCGATTCAGTATGTTTTCATTAAATAAATTTGTAAGTTGTGTAAGTTTGATGCTGTACTTTAATTTGGGTAACCTAGGTCGTGCAGCTGGGTCCATCCCGGAGTATTGTGTTAAAGAAATGTTGAATTTATCTAGCATTTCTTGTGTGTATGTTTCTGTTATCGTGTTCCTATTTGTCAAAATTTCAATATCATTTTCTACTGTTAGTGTTATGGTTTCGGTTTGTGTGGAGATGTGTGACTGAGATTATGAATGAATTTATGTTAGTGAGTGTGGGTGTGTGTAAGTGTGTTGTGATTGTGATTGTGTGGCTTGTTGTGTAGTGTGTTGGGTTGAATTACGTGTAGTGTCAGTTGTGTCTATGTAATTATCTGTATTCTCTAATTCTACTCACTCGTACTTCTTCTTTCAATCGGTTCAGTTCAGTTTCGGACAGTAATTTATTGCGGATAATTATTCTTCTTTGATCGGAAACTCGTTGTTCAGTAACATTAATTGTGGGGTATTGTTGTGAGAAACGTTCATGCAGTTGTTTTCTGTAGGTGATCAAGTCTGTTTCTAACTTGGTGATATGATAGTATGTGCGCATGATAAACAAGTTAGCATCTTTGCTCCAGCTCATGCGCACTCTTGGTTTGCCAGCCTTGGTGGACGCAGGCAAAAAGGTATTTATCCCCTGCGTAACATTCAAGGCAGGCGTGTGTGGAAGTGTATGATTAATGTTTTGAGGTGATGAAGGTATGAGTGGTGATGAAGGTATGGAAGGTGATGACTGTCGTGAGGATGTGTATTATTATTATTATTATTTTTATATTAAGCATATATATTTATATTTAAGAATAAAATCCGTTGTGCTATTAATAAGTAAATGTTAAATAATTGTTAATAACAAAAATACATGTTTTGTTATTATATTAAGTATTAAATTGATATATAGAAATGACGGACAGTAAGCTGACGTGAAGCAACGGCAACCAAGACTTACAATGAGCAAACGAGTCACTGACCGGTCCCATTGTTTCCTTTGACCGTGCGCCCGTGCCGGCTGCCTTCCATTCACCTGTCGAGTTAAACACCTGACTCGAGACGCTTGTCGCTTGTTGCTAAGCCGTAAACTCGATATATTTATTACGAGTACTAATTACTTGCTTATTTCTTTTTGCTATCGCTGTGTACTATGTGTTAGAACAATAAGCATATAAGATACCTGTTTGTGTGAACTAAATATATTGTATACATTTCAAGTAGTCAGTGGATGTTATAAGTTAATTTAACTGGACCTTACCGTAAGTAAATATATCATACTTATGCACGCCCCCCTACAATGATGATGAATGGTTTGGAAATAAAGTAGACAGAGTATAAGAAAGGAGGGACAGACGGGCACTTACTAAAGTTAGTAAGTGATAGAAATAGCAATTCGTTTGTTTTAAATAAACCTTACACGAGGCACTTGTAATACATACCTGGCTCTCGTTAATAGCTACTACTACAAGTTTTCTAACTCTGGTTGAAGCAGAACCGCGGCAATGATGCCAACCAGAAAAATATATTGCTGATGGTACGACAGATGCCTGAAAGAAAGAAAATTATTTGTTTGCAGAATAAGTGTGTAAATAACATGTTACAAAAATATTTAAGTATATCAACATATTCTACCATATTTTGGTGTGCAAATATTTTAATATTTCTAAAAAACATTATTTTATATGATTACATACATTACACATGATTTAACTTTAAAGCCAATTATTTATATTAATAACTGTCTACCGTAAGCTTCAACCGTTTCCAAAAACCTAGCCAGACAGGAGAAGAAACGGCGAAACAAACTCCTCGGCAACCATAACTTTCATTACATTTGGTTAATAATTATAAGAAACTCCTTGACACTATTATATGATTTCTCTAACAACATGTCAAATACCTTCCATCGAAATCTTTCAGTTACTTTTTTAACTAAGTCAAAACATGCAAATACTGTAACCTGCCTGTTCTAAATCCACACGATTATTTTTGAATAAGTTAAAATTAATTAAATAGTTACATTATTTGTCATACATTATTTTTTCAAAAATCTTAGAAATTACGGGAACTAAAATTATGGGTCTATAATTGTTCATATCACAAGTATCCCCTTTTTTAAATAATGGCTTGACAATAGACTTTTTTAAGTGATCTGGATATTTTCCTTCTAAAAATGATAAATGAATTATTTGACATAGAGGCTTTGCTGTAACTCTGGCAACATTCTTTAATATTGATGTTCTTAAATTATCATAGTCAGTTGCTGTTGCATTTTTCAAGTTAGTTATAGACTTTATAATATCGTGTTCATCTACTGGTGTCAGAAACATAGCTTTATTATGATTACACAATTGGCTTTTTCCAATTTTCTAATAAAATAAGTTTTCATGGGATTGGATATATGCCCGGCTAGCGATAGGCTTGCCACCTATCTCACTGTGTGACCTAGTAACATCGGCTGGTTGTGGGTGCCCTATTTGCGCCTCTGCCTACCTTTTCGGGGATATGGGCATGAAGATAATTATATAATTGTTGAAGAGATATATCACATAAACGCGAGTTGAACGGAAACACCGGGACTAGTAGGCCGAGAGCTCACAACTTGAGCACTGAAATAATTCAGAAATATCAAAACCTGATCTAGTCGTACAACCACATCGTAAACCTCATAATAAACAATAGAGTACTCACCACACTGTTTAAAAACATAACCACAATCACGCACAAACAACTATAGCATACACCCATTTGTTACTAAACAAACCATCAAACATTGGAGTAAGCCTGCTACTATGACAACGCTACGTAAACACGTCACGGTGTTCGTGCTTACGCAAACGTTAAACCCCCGAAGGGGAAAGAAGGGCTCTACCCCACCCCTCTTAACGTGAGTGCCCGTCGAATAATGCACCCCCCGGACGACCCACATCCTGGGCTCCAATATCCCAATGGAATTAAAAATTGTGACCTAGCAGTGTCTCTTTGTCAACCTATGACAGGGAGTACTAGACAGTCGTCCAAACACTGAGAGACGTGCACCAGGCATGTCTGCCGAAATACGGCGGCGCTAGGGTTTTTATACACGTGGTAACGATGAACGGACCAATAAAAAACGACTTACTTGCTAAAGCTCCACCTATTGTGCTAAAGAGACAACTTTATCCATATCATAACTATACTTTGTTCATGACTTTCCGACGTAACACCCGGGTGCGCCTCCCGTTGTACCGACGAAACTCATGACTGACCACAGATATTAGAAAATATACTAGCTCATGATCTTCCGACATAATTATTATTTTCACAAATTATGAGATTTTATGCTGTATGTTGAACCAGGCTGATGTTTTTATATGACAAAGTCTGATTTATAAAGAACTCATTAAAATGATTACAAATTTCTTGGGAATCAGTATATACTTAGTTGTTAATTTTAATTTGTTCAATCACATGTTTAGACATTTTATTTTAAAATGAAGTTTTGATTACATCCCAAGAAGCTTTGCATTTATTAGAAGATTGTTCAATATATTTCAATGATGCCTGTTTCTGAGATTCTAGAATACATTTTGATAATATCTTTTTATAACGTATAATTTATTTTATTCCCCTTTTTGTTATATTAGGAATATCGATAGTTCAAACATAATTGCCGTTTTAATTTACAATACTTTAAAAGAGCCTTGGAAAGCCATTTACTTTTTATTGGCTTATTTGAAACGTTAATTTGAATTTTGGAAAAAAAATCAAATAAATGTATCATGGAATTCATTAAATGCATCTTCACAATAGTTATCAATACTAAAACTTAAAGATGACAGGCACTCATAAAATTTGTTAGTATTTTGTGGCCCTTTGGCCACGAAAATACTAACAAATTCAAACCAAACCAAACCAAAAAATAAGCTTTGGCTTATGAAGTAATGTTTACTTGTATACTTTGTGCAGTTTCATATCAGATCAACCAAGGACATGAGTATCCGAATAAACATGATCTAAATTGTTAGCAATTACATCTAATGATGCATCTTTTCTAGTAGGTTTTAAATTATGGTGACAAAAATTATTATTTTTCAAAATACTTATTAAATGTTTATAAGTATGGGTAGGTTGTAAAAGGTCTATGTTCCAATCTCCACATAAAACAAATTTCTTTTTTAGAATTTTTTCATTGTACTTTCTAATAATAACTTTAATTTATTAAAAAAACATCTACATTTGAATTAGGAATACGATGTATACTTATTACTATTAAATTATAGTGTATTATCTCAACTGCACAACATTCAAAGGAACATGATATGTGAATTTGTAAATTAAGAGTTTTATATTGAAGATTTTTAGACACTAATATTTAGGTGCCACCACGACGCTGGTTATTGCGCGAAAAATAGGAAGATGTATAGTAACCATCAAGTTTAAAATTTTGTTCAGAACCTTGCTTTAGAAAATTTTCAGAAAGACATATGACATCTATGTTACCCAGAGAATACCTTTATGAACCGGAGGGTATAATTCTTGTTGCACAAAACCTATAAAGCTGTGTTATTTCCATAGAAATAGGAATATATTAAGAAGTGCAACAATGTTCTATAGCAAATTTAGTTGTATATATACCGTTGGAATCGACATATAACTTAACAACATGTCCTTGTCTCTTTTAACGAATGTTGATATTATGTACGCCAAAAGAGATAACAACATGTTTTGTCTATGCTCATTTTGGCATTGATTTAAAGTGACGTCATGACAGTTCTCATAATTGCCAAGAATCCATATTTAGTGTTCAATTTTTATAGTGATGTACTATTACAATTGTCGATATTATATTTTACGTTCCCAGAACGTAATATTTGGACAAGATAAGAATGTATACCATTGCCACTAAAAATATCAATTACAGTCTAGCTTAATAAGAATTCTTTCAAGTGCACACTTAAAAGTAAAGAAAGTGGTTTGAATGTAATCTGATCAACTTTTTTGTATGAATCTTGTAATAAATATAAAGAGTTAACTTATATAAAGAATAAACACATTTGCACGCCACAATGTAAAAAAAAACGTGTTCGCGAAAAGTAAACAAATATTCTTTTTTTCGTTTAATTCCATTTCCCTATTTAGACATAAGCAAATTGAGTAGCATTAAGTAAGTAAGGTGATAGCTGCGATAGTTCTTTCGGTAGGTAAATAATAATTCTTATCTATTTGCCAAAACTTAACTATCAATCGTCACTAATAGATCGTGTATCGATATGTAGAATACCGATGGTATTCTACTTTTTCTGGACAGCCTTATAATGTCAAAATGGCAGCCATATTTAGTAGCCGACGGCAGGCTTTTTTAGTAGGTATTTCAAGTCCATATACTAAGAGGTCAATGGTTATTTCAGAAAAATTGACATTGGGTTTGACAGTTGATTAAACTTAATACCTGTTGTTATCCGAGAGTTTGGTAGACAAACCACGAACTCTTTGGTCGCATAATATCACAATCTGTTCTGGAGTTTTTTTAGGATTTTTGGAAGTAATACTATTTTTGATGAAACACATTTACTAGACTGAAAGTCAATTCCTGTTTGAGGTGAAATTTCAAACTCTTCGAGATGATTAACTTGGAAAAGTTGACTCTCTCTCTGATTGTATATACGAATCGACATGCAATATACATTAGTTTTGCAAATATTGAGTTTTTGGTTAGGCAGATGGAGATTCTCACTATTTCTAAAATGTGATAAACCTTGGACTTCAGCATTTGTTTGAAACAAATGATGATGTTTTTTATTGTGATTAGAAATATTAGGAGATCTAATACTGTTTTATTTTATTTTAACAATGAAGGAAAACTTACAGCTACTAACTAACTATATAATAACATTTATAATAACGAAAATAAGGCCAATTACAAGTTTTCACCTACAGATAAGAACCTACTTTATTTTAACTAAAATCATTACTTGAAATTGTAATAGAGGGCGTTTAGCGTCACGATTTTGAATTGTCAGCCATATTTAAAATCACACATTTCTTGCCAAGTTCGTCCAGTGAGACGAGTGTTTCAAATCTTTTAGAATCTCTTAGTTTTCTTAGTCTACCGTTTTGATTTTATTACATGACGCTTACAATTTAATGTGGTTATCGATACACATAATAATTTTAATTAAAATCGTTTTATTTTTAAAGAAATCATTACTTTAAATTTTTGGGTATTATTTGAATATATGGGGTAAATGCATCTGCTGTCATTGGGTAATTGCGTATCAGTCCTAAATCCAGGGATTGACAACCGTTTTTGAATTATAAATTTTATTTCAATTTAGAATTTAGATTATACCTACCGCCATGGTGATACTAAAATATATCGTAAGTTTTTTTTTATGATATTGGAAAGCAAACAAGCAGACGGATTTCCTGATGGTAAGAAATTCACGCCTTCTAGAGACACCAAATGTGGTAATGGTGCGTTGCCAACATGAGGCCGGGATGTTAGGCATCGAGCAAAAGTAAGTTAACCGGCTAACTCACCCTCGAAACCGGAACACGTCATGACGTTATGGCGGCAGGAATAGGTAAGGCGATGGTACCAATCCGGGTGAGTCGCTGCGAAACTCTACCACCTAGTCAGATGTCACGGTGTTAGTGACGCTAAACCTGTGCTCGCATTTTACGAGCTGCTTGGCAGGAAGGCAGATGGTCTATTCTGCAAAGGAGCCCGGACATTGATCGAAAGCTTACGTCTCCTTGGCCTAAGACCCATTTTATACAAAAAATACTTTTTGGATGTGGATAGTTTCTCAATGCTATACCGATAGGCCCTTATTCATTTATCAATAAAATTAATATTGGACATGCAAAAGCGTTAATAATAAGTTTATGATTTTGATGCAGTTTTTTTTACGTTTTCACCATTTAAGACCATTTACAGTGAAGAAGAGTGTGAATACTGCCATAAAAATAATGCAATTTATAATATTATCCAAAAGTGGGATTTGAACGTAGGTGTAAAAGAGAGAGTTAATACAAATTAACCATCGGCCTTGCGTTATTACAAAGTATGTGTGATGTACACCTGAAATGTTGAGAACATCTGGATTGCGTATGGGGTAAATGCATCGATGAAAAGTTAGACGCATTTTCCCAATCTCTACTAAAATATTCCTACGATCCATAAAACAAGCTAGTTTTTAGATCCATTAAGATATTTCTTTTCAATGCTTTAATAAGGTCGTTATATTAAAACTCCGATCATGGAAGTAGCCACTTTAAATTTTTATTAACTAAAGACGCAATTGCCCCAAAACGAGAAAATGCGTCTAAAATTGTCATTTTTTTAAAAATCCTTTATAACTTATTATATTATTACACAGGCAAAAACCAAAGGAATTTATATTGTTTTAGTATTGTTTTAAAGTTCATTTGTAATTAAAGATTTTGTATAACTGTTATATATATTTTGTAAAAAGAATCCAAACTCCGCCGAACTCAAAATGGTACGCAATCACCTCAGGTGACCTTAATTTAAACTATTTACAACATTTAAAATATTATTGGTATTCAACATCGAAAAGAAAGAAAAGAAATATTAGTCAAAATCTTTTTTAACTTTATTATAGAAACGTTAAATAAGTCAAGGTCAACCTCTTTACACTCCATATTGAAAGAACGACATGCCCTTATTAAGTATGAGTTTTGCCTGTGACGAGTTTTCGTTTCCGGATAATGCAATAAGTTAAATCTTCTTAAAAATGTAGATGATGTACGTAAACCTATCTGATGAAGAAATTGGGATTTTGAAAATAAAAAAAAAAAAATGTTTTTATGTATTTTAAAACTTCGTTATTAATTATATCGATGTATCATGCGAAAAACTGAAAAAATTCAGTTCGATTTCATTTCATTATACGCAATTAAAAGTTGATGAAATTTAATTAAAAATCACGTGGCTATGAACGCGACACGATATTGTGACGTCATAATGTTATAGCTGTTCAAGAATAGTATAGCGTTTACGGCAATTACAAGTGACTTGACAATAATATCGAAAATTTATCGCTAAAAATTTGTTACTTAATTCCGTCTGCTTATGTGTGACAAAGGATTTATAAAGGCAAAGTCTGATAATATTCCTAATGTTGATATATTTTGATAAAATTTTTTTTACAAATGATGTTTGGTTCGAATCTGCTGAAGTTTGAGGTGCCAAGTCATCAAGGAAAGTCTGTTAAAAAAATAATGTCAATAGAAATATTTAAATATTTATTTTTCATATATATTCAATATAAATATTTATTTCATAAATTGTAGAGTATCGTGCGAGAGTTACGATGACAAAGCTATAGGTTATGTTCAACTTTGTCGTGAAAATAATATATGTATCATGAAAAGACGGGTTTGTTCAGAACATCGAATTCGAAGCACACTTTATTCAGTTATTTTAATTATTAATGAAAAGTCAAGAAAAATTCAAGATGTTCAATGCCATGACTGTGCAGCTTTAACAGGTAATTTATACTCCTATTCAATTGTATTTTTTTGATGTTCTAAGCAACAATCACCTTTTCTATTGTGTGAACAGGTGGTTGTAAACATGCATTAGCATTACACGCAGAAATGAAGATCCAACACCAACAGAAGTCTGAAGTAGTTTGCTATCTTATAATCGTTGTACCGCCTTGTTTTTTACGATTAAGTTGACAATCAAACTTGTGTGGTATCACATCAATTTTAATCTTTGCTTTACCTCCGATTGTTGTATAATAAAAATAATTTTCCATATCATCTTTTAACCAGAAAAAAACACAAACCATAATAATTATTTGAATATCATTATAACGACAGAAAAATCATTATAATATGAAATGCATTCATTTTAATCTAGTCATATACATAACCTATATTTTTATCAAATTATTTAAATTTTCAATGTAATCAAAATTATTACATAAAAATTAATGAATTCATTACTTAACCATAACTAACTAAACTAACATTATGACGCCAAATTCATTCGGGTTTGTTCAGGAGCTGTCGGCGTGTCTTCGGTACTGGATTCAAAAACTTATTTTTATTTTGATATAACATACATACATATCTTCACGCCAAGTCCCTTACAGGGTAGGCAGAGAGTATCGAGTGCCAGACCTCACGATCCCGACAAATCTGTCTTGCTTCCTTCACATTCATAACCCTTTTCATACAAACACGCCGGTTTCGGAGACTCTTGACACCACCCTCGGATAATATCCGATTGATCTGATCGTGAAATGTCAGCCTTGGTCTCCCGGGTACCTACATCCATCCACATTCGCATTGTATATCTGCTTTGTCAATCTTTCATCTGTCATTCTTTCCACATGACCGACCGCATGCCCTTTCGCATTTTAACACCAACACTTTCTTTCAATCCCACTTTTTCTCGGATCTTACTGTTACGAATGCGGTCAGCGAGCGTTACACCACAGATTTTCCGTAGT